>JARWCS010363785.1:0-10525 GCA_034783895.1 Geukensia demissa | reverse complement strand
CATCACATTTACATTATGCTACCATTACATAAATCTAAAGATTTTTGCTAAGTAGACATTATTTTGGGGATTTTATGACGGGAATTTCGACTACATTTTGCACCTGGATATGAAAAAGTCGAATAGAAAAAATATGAATCTTAAATATAGTTTTTTCATGGTTATGAAACCATAGTACATTGCAAACTGTCTAATGTTTAAAAAGGTAAATATGACTCATTCTTTTTTTATACTGACCAAAACAATCTGTGTTATACCAAAGACATTTTCTGGTCAATTCAAAATCATATCTTAAACTTTAAAGGATTTGTACTCTACTTACAGTGGAGATATTTTACACGATTAACATTTCGAATTCGAAAACCCCCCAAAACAATAGAAATATTCGTTTCTGCAATTTTTTTTTTTCAAACACAAATCCAGGAATTGCACATTTTTTTTAGAATGACCCATATGATGTCTCTCCAATAATTCAAAATTTAGTAATTATGTTCGCAGAATTTATCACGTCTACAGACACGGAAAAGTCTGCTTCATACCTAGACTTGGATCTTAAAATTGACGAAAAAGGGGTGAGAGAACAAACTATTACGACAGGTGATATTACTTTGATTTCCTCATTGAATAATTTCTGTGTGCAGCAACATTCTAGAGCCACCTGCAAACGGAGTGTGTACAAATTTCATTCTCAGTTGATTGGCTACTTAAGAGCTTGTGCTTTCTAACAGGATTCTAGAAGGTTGCTGATGACTAGAAAACTACTTTACCAAGGATTTCTAGTGGAAAGATATAAATCATCATTAGGGAAATTTTATGGTCTCAATCATGATTTAGTAAACCAGTACGAATATCTATTTTACAAATGACAACCGATATCTTCTTTCTGTCGTAACTTCAAATCTGTTCTTAAACTGCTGTAACTACGACCGGGTTTTAATAGTGGATGACTTTGACTAACGTCATTGGTCAAGAATAACTCGGTTTTTTTCCATAGCACTTGAACTTACCCTTGGTTTCCAGATTTCGTGGTACTCTAGCTTTAGTTTTAATGTAATGTCTTGTGTACTATGTATGTCTACGTTACATTTTGTTGGCCATTGTCTTGTCTGTCTGTATTTTGATTTTACAATATCTCTGCCCGTTTTGTAACCTTTGATATATACCGGGCGAAAGGAGATTGAATATAGTTTGTAATAATATGTACATACACTCGAACGCAAATGCTGCAAAAAGTTAATAAAATTAAGTTGCAAATTTCTTACTTAACTTCTGAAAATAGTATTTTCATTGAAATACATGTTTCATGAAGTATACCTTTATGCTTTTATATATACTGATAGAATCAATCAGCCTAAAACAAAATACTTATCTCAACGTCTTTATACTGTAGGTTATATAAGTCTTATATTTTTTCAAACGAGGTAGACTTAGCATCAGGGTTTCACAGTTTTAAATGACTCAAATGTTAATAAATTCGCCTTTTGTCAATTCTAATTGACAGTGAAAACTGGAAGATTTGTTTTCGTGTCGTAATATGCCTTGGCGTTTCGTAATTTCATTAAAAAAATTTAAAAAGCAATATGTCTGAATGCCAGAAGACGTCTGACAAAATTAAATAAATATATTTGCATACTGTGACATTTAGCCGATATATCTGAGGAATGAAACTTATTTGACCATCAATTTGAATTAGTTATTAAGAAATATTGATGGTAAAAGTCTGAATGATTGCCATTAGATCTAGGATAACAGGAAGATTTGATTTACAAAAATGAAGTTGTTGTTTACAATCTTTAAAAAATGGCGAAATTTAAAGACGGTTGTTCAGGAGAACCTAAATAAATTAATTATCTTTTCACAACTGCGTTTAAATTTTAAATAAGTATGAAATGACGAGTCTTACTGTTGGAGCTGTAGATACCTAGCTTTTTGGAAGATCCGAGCCCCTTCCACGTAAATCTGAAATGGACTGTTCGGATTTCTCCTCCTACAGGTAAAACACCTGCTAAACACGTACACCCGTTGCTGGGAAGAGATGTATAAATGATGACCATCCCGAGAGTAATCGGAGGTGATAAATAGGTTTTTCTGTTTATGGTAGAACCCTCCTGAAGTGGCGTTCGTTTGTTGGAATGTAAACATTCTCTACCAATATCTCGGATGGGACCACTACCGTCGTGTGTCGTGTTGGGTGAATGTCACTCTTTTAGCGCGATTCAAATCCCTTTGTAACAACTCGTAATAAGTGGTTTGAAGGTGGTCAGTTGCTCATGCAAAAATACCTAACCTACCATAACAGACCCAAATTCTCGTTCTTTGGTTAGAAAATCTCTTTAACTTTACTCCACCCACCGCTTTTTATTTTATATTGTTTGAGTTTATATTGTTTGAAAGCTTGTTTTCGTCCTGAATATGCATAAAATATTTGCCACTAATATTAAACTGTAAACTTTGATTTACCTATGAAACGAAAATAGGCAAAAATAACATGGTGGGGTACAAAATACATAGTGAAACCTAAAATAATTTAACATATGACAGAGTTTAAATACAAATAAAAAAGTTGGTGATGATGATACCTGGGGGTGCACGGTAGACCTACCTAGCCCACCGCCTTTATTATTTTAAAAGAAAATCTGTATTTTCTAAACCCTGTAGAGCATCTTCTGGAAGACTAAGATAGACTTGTCCGGCGCAATACATAAAACAACTGGTATCGGACGTTAAATAATAAGTAGAACAACACCCCGGAACTTATGTTATGGAATTTAACCGCGGTCATCTTTTTATGTATTTATTTATCATCAATGGTTTTTTTATATTTCTACTTGAAGGAGTAGGTACTTTAAGCTCTATAATTGGCCCTAATTTTAGAATTGTGACACAACAAAAAGTTGTTGTGCAAATGCTGTTTAATAATAGCCTTTTTATAATTCATAACTTGATATCATAAATGTAACGTTTTCTGTAAAAATACCAAATTTTTGGGGGTGTTTCGTTCAAAATAGTTATGATTGCACAAAAAAATCACGAAAATATACATTGTACTTGACAGATTTTTAATTTTGCAGTTTGTTTTTGATGTTTTTGTGCGATCTACGTGAATATCAAAATCGAAAAAATCGAAAAAATTGTATCAAATATTGTATCAAATAAAGTAATGTCTTAGTATTTTCACTTTAAAGCACGTTGTAGAACCAATTAAACTTAAAAAAAAATGACATTTTCCGATACTATACTAAATAAGCTCCCTTTTATTTGTCAGTCAAATTCTTGGGGGGGGGCGTGGTTTAACGACCTTTGTTCTTTCACAATGCGTTTTTGGAAAGAGTATTTCTGTGCCCATGGTAAGCAGCCTATTTAAGCGTCCTGCGTTCCGTAAAGGTTTACCTTAAGATAAAGTTTATAACTACTGATATAGAAATCTTAATACACGTTTAAGAGTTCGGACCAGTTACATGTACATTGGGTATGAAATGTAATCTTGTGTCAAACCACAATTTTGTGTTCGTAAGAAGAACACAAAATACTGCTACTTAGATCTTGTTTGAGAAGACGTTCTTTTGTAATATCAACTTCAGACTAAATGAGTAAATTAATCATAGAAATTTGAATAATTTTGCTTTCCTATGAAATGTCCCTGTTGTAAGTTTATTGCAGAATACCCATGTGATAAATCGAAAATTGTAAATTTATGGTATTCCAACAATAATTAACCACGTGATTATTGAAAGTACCCGGATTTCTAGACGAATCCAGCGAAATAAAATCGGATAAGATCGGATCTTCGAGAAACACTATTAATTTAAATTAAATGTTTTGATAATTAAACAAAGTTTACAGATATTTTTCTACTCAGAATCACTATATTTTTTTAATTAAACGAGAAAATCACAATTTCCGCTAAAATTTTAAGAACATTAAAAGTGTTTTACCACAATTTTTTTTATGGTGCGAAAACCTTAAGAGAGAGAGAAAAAATCAGGTTTATCTGGAAGGAATATGTTAAGAAAGATGGTATATAAAATAAAAAGACAAAGAACATTACAATGTGAAATGAGAAAAGACGATACACAACGGAAATATGTCTTTATAGCGAGGTAAGTGGAGTCTTCTCTTGAAAGACACATTCTGTGTTCCTCATTGTAAAATCCATTTTTTGCATGACGAAATCAGGAAAGAGAAAAGGACACTTTAATCATAAGCAGAATGAACGGCCGACTATAGGTACAAAAATGATTGTACCTTTAGCAGTCGCCTTGCAATGTTTACCTACATGTAAATGATGTACACCTGCCAGATTCATTAAAATAGGAAACCACCATGTTTTTGTGAACAGATGTATGCATTCCGTTTTCTAAAATTATCGCTTGCACGATTGGTCACGAAATATAATCTACCACAATGTAACCGCTTTACAGTGGCAACAAAATTACTAAGTAGAAAATATTGTTATAAACCTTCATTTTTCTTAAATAAGCGCCAAACTGAAAAAAATTCCATTTATCAATGAATTTAATGTTGACTAAGTCATTCTTCTGTTGGGGTTAACTAATTAAAATGCGATAGTTGTTATCATATAGCCAGAAAAAAATAGTATTTACAAAATGACAATTTATCGCATTAACCAATAACACATAATACAATTTCAAAAGGAGCAAATTACACTGTATGAATATGGAGTGTCATAACTCTATCAAACCCAACGTAAAACCCTTAGAGACAAACTATTTTAATCAAAGTTTTACACTGTCTTCTTACTATTCTGAAATTTGTGGAATAACAATTCACTATTCAGGAATTTTTTTTTTATTTTGCACATACCAATGATAATGTTAAAATTAAAAAAAAATAAAATTAAATAAAACAAATCGACTTTGGTAGAATCAATGTTCAACTGAAAACTCAATGCATTTGCCAATGTTGCGCAAGTATGGTGATTTTGATATGCTGTATGCCCAATTCAAGGAGTTACAACTCATCAGTAGCAATAGAACCTAAACATAGTCTGAGATTTAAGCAAAAAAAAAAAAAGATGCACTCAAACAAATTAAAAAATGAAGTACATGTAGTAGACAAGCTTCAGTATGATTTCAAATGCAGAAGGTGGCAGGAAATTACGTTCTTGTTATGCTAGAGGACAAAACATGAGAAGATCCAATTAAAAATAATTACAAATCCGGACAATAGAGAAATGGAAGACAAACAACATGAAACTAGAGATTGAATCAGCAGTGAAAAATTATTTGTACTGTAAATTGCAGTTCCTAAAACAGTTGCCTGATCAAGGAATATATGAAGATTAGACTAATTGTATTTTTCGCATTGAGATCATTTGTTTATTCTGACGGCATAACATTAATTCTTTAATTGCTTGAAATTTTAACGGTCTGTGAAAATGGGTATTTTTCATTAGAACCCCCGTACAAAATGTTGGTTTTCACATGAACAATACAGGGGTAATAAACGAAGGATTTTGATTGTTTTACCGAGTTCAGAGTTATTACTTAAAATATGAAATTAATTAATACTAGTATAATTACTCATTGACTTTTGTTTGTTTCCATTCTAACTGTTATAACATATTGCAACTATAATATATATTTACCTAAAAGTAATGTGTACAGCAAACCAGAGCAATACTATATATATATGTCATAAAAAGTCTTACTTTTTATTTATTTTTTTTTTGGCGATTTAGAACTTTTCACAAGAAGTGGTATTCCATCCTTGTTGAAGGCCTCTAGATTTGTTAATTTCTCTGTTTTCCTTGTGGGAGGAGTGCAGTCTCTCTGACATTTACCACATATCATTTCATTATTGTCAGATATTGACTGGCAAATGTTAGTAGGCATTCGTTGTTTGAACAGCATTTGATTGTGAATCTTCTTATAATATCAATTGAAGACTATAATAATGGCTTATTTGATAAAACAATAAAGTTGAAAGAAACAATAAACATTTTTTTATGATATTATCATTAACCATAAGCGCAGGGCTAAAACAAAGTTTATGTACAAAAAGGACACACCAGAAAACAAAGGAATACGAAGATAAGACATGAAGAACAACAGCAATACCAAAAATAATTAAAAAATAGAACAGATAAAAAAAATGAAAAATAACGATGTATTATTAAGACAACGGGTTCTACAAAAACTTTAAATAAGAGTGTCTTCCTATATATACACCCCTTTAGTGGCTGATTATATTGACATTCGCTCGTATTAAATCATACAGAGTCATTTAATCGATCATGATTTGGACAAACGGTTCAAAAAATATTTTTTTCGATTTACTATTATAATCATTCAACAATAAACCAAATTCTTTCGCGAAAAAAAAAAAAAAACAATTATTTTAAATGTGCATTTTTGCTGACATTAACCGTGGGTCAGACCAAGAAATCTCATTTGTCAACGCTTAAAGAATCGACTGCGTCATGTTGCTTTCAAACATAACTAATTAACTGCGATAATTGTTTCATTTAGTTCACCATAAGTTTAACATATGGATTTCTTTGAGATTTAATGGTTTGGCTTCAGTGACTATTTGAACGATTTACTTTTATTGTATTATTCAGTAATTACATTATCATGATATTGGTGTTAAATCACCATTAGCTGATAGTATAAATCAGTCCGTAAAAAGGCAAGTGAAAGTAGTACTAAAAAGTCCAGCAACCAAGTCAGAGAATACAGCATTTGCTTTATGTTTTATTAGCAAGTGCGATCTAAACTAAATATTTCAAGTGTTGCACTTTAATTTGAATACCGCACCAGAGTTCTTCTTCATCGTTTTTCCACCTGCCCCCCCTTTCATATGCTGTGTGAGAGGGTACCTGTTTTAAATCTCCAAAATGTCTTGTCAAATTCTTGGTGTATCGAGAATACCATTGCATACAAATCAGTAGGACATGAATTAACAAGCAAAACTAATCGAAATTTCTTGCATGTGAGTAAGTCAGATTGATATGGGTATGTTTGATTTGCCTTTTATATGATATTTGTAAAAATATGGTAAATAGCCTTGTTTCCTTGATTTACGACATCCATCTTGATGTTCATGATTTTTCTTTATTTTTGTTGTAGTTGTTGAATCTTGTCTTACGAAAACACAAAAAAGTTTTCTTTTATAATATGATAATTCTTTTTCTAGTTGATTGTCAAATTTCTTATAAAATGAACAATATATCTCTATTGTTACTGGAACCTTTAACGGAGACAAACACGATTAACGACTTACGATTCACTCTCTGAAATTTACCCAATATATCTTTTTTCATAATGGCTAATAAAAATTTGGATAGTTGATCTCATTGTCTGACGAACTGAGTTCTATAAAAGTTGTTTAACCAAAGTCTATTTTTGTTCTGAGTAACAGAAATGAGACGTGATTTTTATTTGATTAACTGGAAATGTCCTGAAGATGGAAGTGATAAAGGTAAACGTAAGATGAAAGATGGAGAATATTTACAATAACATTCTCATGTTCATAGCAAATAGGCTGGAAAAGCTGTCAGAGCCCATGGTCTTCATAGTAAATCTTATATTGAAATCTGATATAAAACAAAACGAAGACGTCTATGCTATGTAGAGACCGGCTAACATAACGAGTGTTAAACCTTTTGTATTCGGACAAAAAAAACTTTAAATACTATAAAAAATTGAATCCAGACATAACATTTTGTATTATATTTCTTTAATTAAAAAATGTTTAAATAATTTGTTTCCTTTGTTAAATTGTTTGCTAAAGCTGTGTTTCGGCTGATATTAACACGAGTAACGAACCAATAGGGTAATTGAGATATGTAATATTTGTCTCTTTTATATTGATGAAATGTGAGATTTATAATTTGACTGGGTTTCCTATTCTCAAGGGAACTTTTAAGGATATGGATACTTATCTTTCCAACGCTTTTCAGAACTGTAATATTTAAAAGAAAGAAAATAGAATACATGTCAGAAAGACAAGATCCAAATCTTTAATACGTTTATTAAAAATATTCAAAGGCAAGTTCAACTGAGTGTGAGTTATGAAGTTTTGAAAGTGTTGACTCTAAACGATTTTTACAAAGAAAAGATGTTATGTTGAGGTTCTAGATTAACAGTGTATAAATGCCTGAAAGGAAAGTTATAATTATCATTTCATTTATGAAAATAGGAGATTTTGGCATGATTGTGACTCTAATGACAGTCACATTTTAACTACTACAGGTCCTATTACGACCTCCAATAACGAACGGGAATCCATACCATAACGGAAGCTGTAAAACGCCCCAAAAATACAAAAATGTGAAACTATTCATAAAACAAGACAATCGAACTTATTGCTAATAACAATAAACGACGAATCGAACGACGACAACTACTGAACTACAGGTTTCTGGACAGGTACATTAAGTATGTGGCGGGGTTAAACCAGTTTGTGAGCGCTCAACCCTCCCCCTAATCTGAGACAGTGGCATGATAAAACAGCAATGAAAACACACGATAAAAATCTATTGACATGGTTTTAACACTTGAGATCGATACTGAAAACCAACAACAAAAACAATTAAAACTAAAACATAAGAAAACAAAAGTATCGACCTCGAAAGAGTATTAGCGGTTTCTGTCTGCTAGTTCAACACCCAAAAGCAATCGATCTGGAAACCAAGTTTTAGGCGTTTATCATTTTGATTTTTTGGTCGCTATTCGGGCAAAAAACTATACAAGAAAACTACTTTGTTTATATGCTAGAGGCTACATACAAAAGAAAATGTTCCAGATAAATATCCATAAACATTAAAAGTCTCTTTCTTAAAATAAAAAAGAGCAGGTTTATGCCGCTACAAAAGGCTAAATTTTTCGTCCCTACCCATCACTCCCTTTTTCAAGTGGCAGTCAAAAACCATTGCCCTGTTGTGTCCCATCCCATCCCCTTTTCGATATTGATAATTGTTGAACTTGTTCTCGTCCTCAATATGCATGAAATATTTGCCACTGGACGTTAAGCAACCAACCAACAATCAATCAATCAACCAACGATTGTTTTTACCTTACATCCTTTTTTATATCGGACGCTATGGAGTAGCCTCAGTTTCTATCGGAAACGGACAAGGATTGTTTCATCATTAAAAGTAGTGTTGACGATGTACGACAAGTAAAATATTGATCAAGCTAACAAACATCTTATTTTCTGTCAAACAACTTGTGTGTATAGACATTTTTTTTTATAATTAATGAAATTTTAAAGAATTAGAAATGGGTTTTGTGGGAAAAATAATGAATAACCAATATATATTTGGTAGGGTTGTAAATACCGATAAATACTACTAGAAGAAATCTTCTAACCAATGCTATTCCATTGATTGCTTAGCGCATAGTTTTTATTTCATAAAACAGTTATATTATTCTCTTTGCCAACTGATGTCTACAGAGTCCCCTTGTGTTTCCTAGTTCTCGACAGAATCGATTAAATACGATTATGTCCTGATTGCATCGTCCTATGGTGTTAGCAGCTTTTGCGGTTCGGGGGAGGATACATTGAACTATTTTGTAACGTCTGAAACTGGATCACTTTTAATCTTTGTCCTTTGGTGTTGTAAGGTGACTTTTCTGATTCTTAAACCGTTGACATCTTTTCACTTATAACTTTTATTTTATGCCACCAGGATTCCTTATTTTGGTCATTTCAATACATTGACGTGTTCTGTGCCCTATTATGTTTAATTGTATATATACACGTAGTTGATTCTGACCAAGTCAGCAACACTGACAAAATGTTCTAATCATTTTGTTTGCGATATTAAACCGCGTGTCCGATACAGTGGTTTGGTTTGAGTTAAACTTGATATTTGCAATTTACACTAAGTTATTTAGACGGGGCGATTAAGAGCTTGCCAAAATCCAAGTAGTGGAATTTCCTGTTGAGACCTCTATATTATTTTGATATCTGCTTGGAAAGATGTGACGTGGTCTCCTTGACATTACAGTCATATCTTTACTTTTCATATTTACAATTCTTATTAAAATTTAATCACAAATTGCAATTATAATTTATTTCAGTCACCAAATCTATTTGGAGAAAGTATGCTCTGTACCACGAATTTAATTTTTTGGAAATTATTGCCTTAAATTTGCATTGACAAGTATGTAAATCTCCTTACAGAGACATATTACGAAAAGTGTTTGCCGCCAGACGTTGATGAAGAGGAACTGAAACTACATTCCAGAAAATTTGTTGCTAATACTCGTTATGGGAACATATATCAAATCAGGTAGGCCTGCAATGAATAAGTATATGAGCTGGATTGGTTAGCTGTCAAACGTTGTACTGTAGTAAAAAATGGATCCCTATTAATTGCATACTTGATTTGTCAAAAAGATGTAATAAACGATAATCTACTTCTTAAAGGATTTTACAATTTTACAGTAAAGATGGGTTTTCAAATAAAATGTAGTGACGTTAAGGAGGTAGACTCATGTTAAGGGACATAACTCTTATAAATCTTAAGTACGTTTGTGTTAACCATTTTTATAAA
>JARWCS010363775.1:0-10525 GCA_034783895.1 Geukensia demissa | reverse complement strand
GCAAAATATAAAACACATTAGATCAATATTTAACTATAACACAAAGGGAACATTTCAAATAATGACAGTAAACTGTTTTTGTGACCTTTCTTAAAAAAAAAAAAAAAACAGAAAATATCCTAGACACAAGGGCCTGTGCAAAAATGACAAAATCACTCATTCATGAAAATGGAGTCAAGGTCAGATTGAATATAGAAGACAAGCAAGTAACCACCAACATCTAACTACAGACCAAATACATTGGGTCTAGCTACTACAGCTGATGAGAAATGGACCTGAATTTTAAGACTTGCAAATTGTACAAAGTCACTCAACCATGACAACGATGTCAATTGATATATAGCAGACTGGCAAGTTCTGGCCAAGATCTAACTACAGACCAGATATGGAGACTCTAGGTATTACATTTCTTTAGACATGGACTTGAATGTGAAAACTCGTCACAGATTTTTAATAATATTACAAAGTCATTAAACCATTTAAATGATGTCAAGGTCAAAGACATATGACAGGTCAACAAGTTTGTATCATGAACTATCTGCACAACAAATTTGGTTCAACTGAGTTACACAGTTTCATGGAAATATAGACAAAAAAAAAGTTGCTGCTGCCACTGAGTAATACATATGTATCGCTTCTGCGACTGGAAATCTCAGGAAAGAAAATGTAACATAGTAGTCTGGATTCAAAGTACCCAGTAATGCCCTATCTCATATGTCCTATGAGCCAGGTAAGTTAAAATAAAACAACTCACTAGTTGCCTGTGTTTACAGCACTGCTCTATCTTGCACACAAAATAATTCTTTTTGATAACAAAAGTTTACATCTGTTTTAATTGATTATCTAATTTCTCTTTGATGTTGGCACATAACAGTTTTTAATAAATCTATATAGTTTGTAGTATGTATATCAATAAAATACAATATTGCTATCAAAATTTGTAAATTATTGCAGTGAAAGTCTTCCTTTTGAACATGATGAATACATTTTCTAGTGATGGTATCTGTATATTTTATAGCATCTCATCAGACAACTGTGATAAAAGGTCATCACTTAGATCTGAAATCAAAAAAATTAAAACAGTGCACTCACTAGTGGCTATAATGTTCTTCTACATAAATTATGGTGCAAAGATTTTTACCATATCCATTCTTTATATCTTTTTTTCATTCAGTTTTCAATATAGCTTCTACAAATTCAAACTGGAGGCAATCATAGATAGCTCAGTTGCCCTCAACCCTACCTTGATTCTTTAACAAGTTTGTATTATCATATAAAGGTGACAGTACTTTTATTTACCTTTCGTTGGAAGCAAATTTGAACCTGAATCAATGAAGCTTGTAATGTAGGACTAACTGACCTATTTTAGGTGGGATGATGACAGACACCAAAGAAACATCAGCATACAAAGCTGCATGATGAGCAAATTACAGATGTACAAAAGAACCTGACTCAATGAAACATGAAATTAAGTCAAATCACCTATTTATGGTTGGATTCATCAGCACACTTAGATACATAGTAGTGAGGCACACAGTATATGAGATTTGATGATGGTTTAAAAATGAACAAGTCAATAAAGCAAAAAATTTAGGTTAAATGGATCTTTTCTGGATGGGATGCTGACAGACTCCCCTAGTAACATCAGCACACTCAGCTATATAATAGTAGGTCATATAGTATCCAAGATATGAGGTTGGATGTAAAACTGAACCAAGTCTATGAAGCATGAAATGTATGTGGAACTAAACTTTTTGGGGTTGGATGATGACTGACTCCTCGTGATGCATCAGGGCAACTAGTTACATGTTTTAGAGCATAAGTATCTAAGATATGTGGAAAGACATTAAACTGAACAATGAAGCATAAAAATGTAGGTTCCACTGACCTATTTTTGATGGTACATGTATGCTTACAGACCCCCATAGAATAATCATTAGCATAAACACAGCTACATGAGGGTTTCCTTTGGGGTTGGGCTTAAAACTGAACCTGAGTCAATGAAGCATTAAATGTAGATCATGTAATACCAGATATGACATCAGGGGTCAAACTGAATAAAATTCATTCAACCACAAAATATGGGTCAAGTGATCTCATTTTTTTGCAGGTTTCAGCATCTTGGTATTTACATATGAAAAATTATTAATATTGCTTTTAATTTCTGTAAACTGGCTGCACACAAGGACAAATATGGCTAAAGTGCACCAATAGCCCCTCTTATTAAAAGAGATGCACTAAAACTCTAGTATTCTTATAGTGATAAAATATAAGTTACACTTGAGTAGTCCAGCTATTGTTATAACAAACCTGAAGAAATGTGATTATTTGTTCTTTTTAAATTAATAAAGGCCTAAATGAGGAATAGATATTGAAACATTGTTACAATTACAATCTTTGTGCCATGAAACAATGCACTAAATTGCAGCCATGGCAGCTAGTCTACATAAAATGTCAAAAAAACAGACATACATATACTCTGGAGAAATTTGAATATGCTGTAAGTTGTGAGCTACTGATTCATTGTTGAAAGCCCAGCAGTCATTTTCAAGATGAAGAACAGCAATTAAAGGACTGTTCACTTGCAAATCGTTTATCTGTCTTCTCATTATTGTACATAATTTCTTGAAATTTGAAAGCTTACAAACACATATTATTGGAACTGCTCTTATTAACTTAGTATAACAAAACTCAAAATGTAAATCATTATGACTTACACAAGAAAATTGCCATAAAAAATAATGCAAAATAGTGATAGATTTCGAAATTCCATTTGAAATTAAGTAATTCTACCTATATACATGACATAGATATATTCAAACGAACAGAAATTGACACCAAACACATTTCAAAGAATTTTCTACAGAATAGAAAAAGACTGATTAATTTTATATCATTTGATATGTATTAAACCATGGAAATGAACTAAAAATAGACCTCAATTTCTAAAGGAAATTATCTTAACATTCAAATTGGTTTTATCCTCGACAATAAGGATATTGACAGAAAACTTGTTCACTTTCCATATGTATTGACTGGATGCCTAAACAACCCCACTCAATCATGTAATTAAATCAGTGCTATAAAGGAATCTGTGATGAAAATATTTCCTAGCAAAAACCATTACATTAAACATGCAAGATCTGACAAAATATTTATACATCAAATTCTTTTCTGAGACACAAATCAATTTATTTCTGTTCAAACAAGGATTTTGAAATGTCATGAAGCTTTAAGAAAATAATCCCAGGAGAAATGAAAGGTTACTTTGAGCATAATTATAATGAGTCAAATTTCACAACACTGACAAGTTAACAATATCATATGGACTCCTGAGGACTGTACATATAGGAAACTTCAATGAGTGCAATACACAGCAATTTAACTTATCCTATGGAGACTGTATCCATTAAATGTCAGGACTGCCATACGAATTCTCCAATAAAACAGACCTAAAACAGCTGTAACTAAACATGTGTTATACATAACAACTATTTACAGTTTACCGAGGACTAATAGTTATTCATTAATCCTTTATGAAGTTATTTGTTGCAATAATATTTGCCAAATCAATATCAAACAATAGAAAAATACACAATTGTCTCAACCAATCCAATTCTTTATTGATGATATAGTTTTTCAAATAAAATTGCATTATTCTCAAAAAGGATTTTATACAAAATTTGCAAACTGGTCTTTCTGATGAATTATTAATTATTATGACAGGTTCTGCTGTTTACAATGTGTGTTTCAAATAAAGGCCATATACTGATACAAGCACAAAAAGGTTATTCAAGGACAAAAACTTAAACAACAAAGTTGTTTTAGGAAGGTGTTATCTTGCTGATCACTTTTGCTATGTACAGTATATTCCTGTCTATTATAGTTTTTGAGATAATTGCCAAAAATGCCCAAAAAATGCATAAAAGGTCCTCCAATGGCATTTACTCCCATAAATAGTCCATTTATAATTTTAATTTTGTGTTGACTATTTTTAAGTCTTATTCTGCCAATCATTTCTACTGTTTTCCTGTATCTACCACAGTTTTTAATATAATGGCCAAAAAAGCTATTTCTAATAAGGTCCTTTATTAAACTAACTTAAGCTCTGGTAGCCATGTTGGCTGGAGAGTGGGTCATCAGGTTAAATTCTTATATCTGAAGTTAACCGTTCGCCACCCAATGGGGAATCAAGTATCACTACCTCTTGACTTCTTACAGAACTCTATATCCAAGGCGGGGAATGATTTAGCAGTTGTCCTCAATTTTGGAAAAACCAATTACATTTGCCCTCAATAGTTTGACCAACTTATTTAAATCAGTGTAGAATTTATCAAAATAGAAATCGATTAGTGCCTTCGGCTCACCTTCTAAATATTGTATCTGTCTTTTAAAAGACGATATCCGCCAAACAAAGTCAGATAACATATAATATCTATATATCTATACACGCAGCTCTTTGTTTAATTGGATATCTAACCTATATACTAGTATCCGTGGGACTCCAGGAGGGTACCCAGGCCCCGTTTAAGACTTCACGTTACTTTTAGGCAAATTAGAAAGGTCACCAAAGGTTTGAACTTGTTTATCAGATAATTTGAATGTCGTAGGTCAGTTTAAACCATAGGGTCGGTCGCAAGCTCTTCTCCTAAACCCCTTAATGTCGCAGATCGAATTTCACCCTCCTATAGTGCCATCCGATATTATTTTAACTTACCAGCTGACAAACGAACTCGTGTGTTATACGGAAAGTGGAAGTATAATAAGCCTTCTTCAAATGCAAGTTAAAGTCGTTGACTGGACAAGCACAATTCACAGTTTCCACAACATCCGGGTACAGAACTCCAGACATGACTACAGCAATTTCGTTTTCTTCGCATGTTCTTTCTGTTGGTGGAGCTGAACAGTAGTTAAGCTTGTATTCCACACGTTTTCCTGAAATTTAATGAAGACATTTTGTATTCTAACATAGCAGGAATATGAAAAAAAATATACACATAGAGTTGTCCATGAATTAAGGATTGATTTAAACTGTGGCTAACATCATAATACATTGTTTTGTAGATGAACTTGAATTTCAAGGTGAATTGCAATGAAAGCACAGTGTTCACTTACACGGAAATCATTCTTGTATAATTGTGAAAGTGTTTGTTTTTATGTTTTATCTTAAATCTTTTTGTAGTGTTCTAACATAAATATATTTACTATTGCATGGTGGTGTCTCAAAGTGATTTTGTACGATACTTTTAAGAGGACATTTCCAAATATCTTACCAGTTGAAAGCAGAGATCTTGTTATAGTTCTTCCAGGGGCAGTTTCCCACCCTCGGGGACATGTGTTTCTACCAGGACAGGTACAGATTTCAGTTGATGTTTCGTAGATTGTCTCTTCATGCTGAACATTTCCACTGGTATCACGTCTAGTTGATATTGTTTTTAGAGCATAGTCACATGGTTCATTTTCTCGGCTGCACTGCGGCAAGCTCTACAAGACAAAACACAAAACAATAATATCAAAGAATCATTCATGCAGATATTTAAGCGTATCTAAACTATACCACAAGTTTTCATTCATTTATAAAGCAACTGATCGGTTATGAATAATGGCCGCTCTTCAGTTAAACAAAAAGAAGAATTTCCAGGCTTATGAGTATTTATAAGAATATGGTATGTTTGATAACAGTCTAATCTAATTTTAATGATATTATGGACAGATATATTATGTTTTTGAGAAATATTTTTGGAGAAGAAACAAGTCGAGATACATGAAATTTGCCCCGAAGTCTTGTACTATTCGCAAATAACCAGACACAACAAGGTATTATATGTTGAACTTAACCACAGGGGCCAGGCTCCTTACCCATGTCTATGACCTTTTCTTGCTTTTGCCTTGTAAACACTTGTTAGATATTAGAGGTAGTGGTGGGGCATATATATATAGACGTTAACCTTCTTTGCCACTGATTAGACGTTACTGCTAATGGGCTAACCCGGAGGTTTTTCCATGTTGTTCAGTATCCAGCGCTTTGGTGCTGACAGGACACCCGTTTTTACTCATGGTGCATTTTAAAAACCTTTCAAATTTAATTATTTTTTATAAAACTTTCACTTGCTTTATTCTAAGGTTTTTTAAGTATTTCGATCGTGGCTTTTCTAAATAGCTTTACTAAAATGTTTTGACTCCATCCATTAGTGATATAGAGTGAAGTCAATGACAATGGTATTTGCATGTTGTATTAAAATTGTTAAGTTAGTCAATTCTCAAAATTGTACTGTAATAACTATAAAACACATGTATACTTCAATTTATGGTAAAAGTGCAGAATATTTTTAGCTAAAATAATCCTATACGGTTAAAAACTTAACACAATGCTCCACGTAAATGTGTCTTGTATGTTAAGTTCGTAGGTCGTTAATGATCACTGTAGTCACTAGTTCTATGAAATTTTGCAATTTACTGAAATTCTGGGAAAAATTGTAAAGTAATAAAGTGGATAATACGTTAATATTCCAATTAATTTCCAATAAAGCAAACATTTGGACAGCATATGCTATCACTCTGGAGTCATTCTAAACTCCGCAATAACAATATAAATTTTAGCTAATTAGATAATTATGTAAATGGTTGATTTATAGTCATTTATGGTATCATATTTTATATTCATATCGTTCATTATTGTGATCTGGATGTTGATTTAATCTCAGGAAATTTTGTCGTTAGACATTCAGATGATTCAGTCCTAATAAGGGGAAACCAGAGGCCCCCATGTGCCTGGGTTGATCGTTTAACACTTCGCTTCATTCGATGTATCGCTCGTCTAATACTTTGCCTCATCGGAACTATGTCGTAATAAACGTCAATGTTTTACTTTGAATTACAAATGAACAATTTGAACAAAAGCTACTAAAATATCTATAAGATCTTCCATAAAAACTTATGATTTTGGTTGTCAAAAATATACTTATATGGAATTATGTCACAAGTCATGATCAAAATCGGGTGGGATATATATAGGGGCCTACCCGAAGTACATGCCTCTCCCTCAAACTAAAAATTAATGTAAGAAAATTTTGTGATTTCCTAATTCAATCTGTGATAAAAAAAATCTATAAATTGAAAATAAATGAAAGATAACTGACAGAAAAAAATAGGTCAGACTAAAAACAGGGCGACAGTAAAACGGAAATGATTGCTAAAATTTAAATAATGATAAGTATTTCGGGATGTTGTAGAATTTTATATTAAGTATGTTCCGTTCAACAGATTAAACAAGTCAAGTATCTACAGTGTATCAATTAACAAGGGTCAAGTGTTGAATTGTTTATAGTTGTAATATGTTATTTTTCGATTGAAAATAAAATAATAACAATCGCCAGATTTTCAAAAAAATATCGAAATTATTGACCACATTCAAATTTGATATACTGAAACTTCAACTGTTAGTTATTTTGGGAAATTTTAGTATACAGAGCAAATGAACAAAACAGTCGCCATAATGTATAGTTCCTACGCTTAACAATTCTTTTTAAAGAATTTAAAGTTATTTAAGAATTAAAAGAAATCAATGTCAAGTTTGCAGAGTTTTTATGTATATTAATGTAAGGTTTTTATTAATGATACTAACGTTATTTACGCATTGTGTTGTTTCTCTGTAATCAACTGTTTCGATTTCAAAAGTAAATATAGAGTTTCCTTGTACATGTATTTAGTGATTTTCGGTGCTGCTAAACAGATAAGGACATGCATAACAATAAAGAAAATGCATACCTCTTATTGCGTGTCGAATCCTTGATAAATACAGATATGATCATCATTAAAGCCCCTTTTTAGTTATCCTTTATTTATTATACAAGTCTGTGTATTTTGTACAAATTTTTTTTTTAATTCATTTCCCGTACAAAAAAATGTGTCCAAATTACATATACTGCGATTGGTTTAACCACGTGGGTATTATAACAACAATAATAATGATAATATTCAAAAGGAAGAAAACAAAACAAAAACACTTACTGGCCATGGCTCATCTGATAAGAAATCTTCAAATGTTGGAAAGGCACCAACAAATGTACTGACACAAAAACAAACGCACAAACAAGAATATAAACAAACATCCATGTCGAAAAACAGACTAACTTCAACCGCTCAACTGCTGCTCTATATACCATAGGACGTGGGAGGGATTAAGTCATTTAAAGCCATACCGGGTCATCTGATTGGATTCAACGAGGTGTGCTAAAAGTATCAGATTTCTGATAGCAAAATATTACAAATATATGACAATGCCATTAATTATTCTTGGCTAAAAATGCAATATTAATCATTCGAATAGAACTTTCGAACTTCATTAAGTAAACGCAATTAAATCTAATGAGGATTACAATTATCAAAAAATTCGTCGCAGTTATTGATGAAATCACTCGTGACATGTGACATCGTAACTCGGTATATCCATCGTTTTCTTCCTTTATTAATTTAAGACTGAAATAACGGACTAGCATTATCTACAGTTTTAAGGTAACTCTGACGGGGTGTGGTTTTTCACAAAAAATATTATGATGCCCAACTTTATGAAAATTTTTCGACAGGCAGGTAACAAAATTCTGAAGCCAGTCTCCCTCCATATAGCGTAATGTTAAGTTTTTAAAAAATGCCATTACTCGCTGAGAAATTCCATAAAAACTTGTTCGTGCTGTAAGCGAAAAATTTTTCTCTGAGAAAAAGCATTACCCCCCTTAAAGTTAAATGGTCGTTCCTTAAGTCTTCTTTTATTTCTGTACTTTTATTATGTTCGATTTTGCAGAATGGTACAAGTGTACCTATCATTAAGTATCAGTGAACTTTTAAAGGACTTTTTACAGAATTATAAAAAATTTCACATCACAGCAGTGTATCCCCTTTTAAATATAAAAGTACAAATTAAATTTAGAAATAAAAAAGTTAAAAAGCGACTTTGCAGAACGGTACATACAGTAATACATGTACAAGTGTACTTATCATTAAGGACCAGTGAACGCTTAAAGGACTTTTCACATTATTATGCAAAATTTCACATCACAGTAGTGTACCTTTTTGAATGTAAAAATCAAAATTAAATTTAGAAATAAAAAAGTTAAAAAGCGTCATTCGACACATGACTCAATTTGTCCAGGTAAATCCCGCACCTGTCTTGTCACGGTGGAGTGCCTGTATTTACACAATTTCTTACCATATTGTATGTTGAAAAGGGTTATTTACAGAAAAAATATCTTGAATTATTTTACTTCTGAAATTCCTGGTCATTCATCTTCAAATATCAACAAAGAAACATTTTTCCTCCTGTGTGGGTATTTTTTCTTTCCATTCAACTGTTATTTCTTGCTTTTCTTGACTTTCTGAGCATCATTCATTTATCTTAAAAGCTACTAGCCCCCTAATAGTCCCCATACATATATTAATGTCTATTTATTATTCATGTCGCAAATTATATTGTTCATTCAAGATATCAGATAAAATACCATGTTATACCACATAAAAGGTGTTTTATTACATGTATTCATATTGTACCTAAAAACTGATAATAATGTTAGTCCATAACACCCATTTGCCCATATCAGTTTCAAATTTGGACCAACATTATCAATTATATTTTCAATGAGGGAGGGACAGATAAAACGGAAGAGGGGAGAGGAATTGGAGAGTGCCCGCTATACGTACGGGTGGTGGTGGTAGTGGAAGGAGGGGGGTAATTAAATTAACTTAAGCGACAAAAAAAGAGTCGTTAAGTCTTTAAAAACGGTGGTGATGTTTTAAAAGATGGTCAAGCGTTCATGTCGGGTATAGCATTAACGTACTAAACAATTCATCAAAGTTATACATGACCCATACCCACCTCAGCGTCTTGAGACACCTTGCGTCACAAATGTGTATTTTAAAACTTGTCACTCACAGAGACACTTACAGACACACAGTCATGTCCTTAAACAATCTTAAAGACACTTGGTCATGTCTTTAAACATGTCTTACAGACACTTCAGTCGTGTCTTTAAGATGTTTTAGAAGACACAATTTTCTCTAGAAGTTCATTCGCTTTACATGCATGCCTGTTATTCTTACCCGAGTAGAGGAGGGCTGCTAGCTTTTACTTTTGATGTCTTTTCTGTTTGATAATTGACGGACACTATATCCTGATCAATCACAGTGGATCGTGACACCTTTTTATTCAAATATGGGGGTTCTAGGAAATGGCCGTTTTTTTTTCTTGCTGGTCGTTGCCTAGAACCTCCATATTTGATTAAAAAGGTGTACCGAGCCCCTGTGGATCAATTTCAAAATCTTGAATACGTGTAGTCAATTAGTCATATGGGGTAATTTTTGTTATATTTCGTCAATATTGATTTGATGGCACGCAAAGTATAGGACAGGACATTCCTTATTAAATTGATTTTGAAGACTTAATTTTAAAACACAAGTTAACCAATGTTAAATTTAGGGCTCATTTATACTTCCAAAGTGATCGTTGCGCGACTGACGCGCGATGTCGCGCGAA
>JARWCS010363764.1:0-10525 GCA_034783895.1 Geukensia demissa | reverse complement strand
TAATAGTAACTTTTTTGGCTGCCAGTCTTTATTTAATTTTCGTTTATTTTTGTCATTGTTTTAAAAACTTCATCATCATCTTATTTGACATGGATTATTCATAATTTTGGTGAATCGACAGTCTGTCTGAACTTTAGCGTCACTTTTCGTCCAGATATGGCTTTCGAATTTGTCTACTTCAGCTGTTAAGCACATCATACTTATTACCTTATGACTATTTAAAGTCAGTAGTTTAGCATGCCATAATGCAAAATATTCCCCAGTTAATATCATTGACCAATACATACACATAACGGCATGGTATACTTTTTCCTGGTGTCGACTTCGTATCTCAGACGAATCCATTTGTTGTCCAATTATCCTAGAAGGAAATTGTAGTGAGATTTTTTAACTGTCGCTGTAACAACAAGCTGAACCAAACCATAAAATACTCACTTACTTATTTCTACCAGTTACCTGTTTACGCTACGATCTACGTGTGAAATATCACTATGACAAAAATGTTTGTTTACATGTTCTAAATATTGAACTTTACCTGTACATTTAAAGAATGCATAAAATCATGTAACGTTACCGTACCGATCTAGTTATTTAAATTTGCAAACCGGTTAAGACATCATTGAAAAAGGGGCGCCTCAGTATAATAAAACTGTACCAAGCTGACGATCAAAGATAATCAAGCAATTCTGTATGTATGACATATCATCCGATAAAGAAGTTTCTTTGTAAGGAATGTTCTCTTTTTTACAAAATAAAGTTTACAAAGATGTTAGAAACAATTTAGTCGTTTTGATATAGTTTAACTCAACATACCTTACTTCCAACTCTTTTAAGTGGTACTCTCAAATTAAGTACAAAAAGTGTCGCCAAAAAGATATAACTAAAATTTATCCATACCATGTTCTCCGTCCATTTTTATAAATAAAAGGAATTCGAAGATACCAAAGGGGCAGAAGAAATCGTTAAGTCGAAAGACAGACAAGACCATGGCCAACAAAATGAAACGAAAGACAAACATAGAACACACAACACTACACTGAAAACTAAAACAGGAGTAACACGAACCCAAGTTGTATGTTTGCGTTAAGTTTTATATGTACTTTATGTGTCACGTTCCTTCTTATTCGTGTTCTCGAGACTGCCTGTCTGTCGACTAATCCCTTTTTGTATGGTTCGTCGGATTTCTTTTGCTTCCTCCTGTTTTTCTCCTAACATTAAAACTGAAAGAAAACCACGGGAACAAATAATTCGAGACTTATTTAGTGAGAGTACATAAATATAAGATGTGGTATAATCGTCAAATGAAGCTGTATTAGTGGAAACTTTCACTATTTTCACTGTAATGGCACCTATTTTGTCATATCTCAAATTCCTTCAATTATAAGGGTAATATTCTTTCTATCTTGCACGTTTCGGGTATGACGACTTTGTAAACACACGGTTGCAGCTGGCATACACATTACTTAAACAATAAACATTTTACCTTACGTTTTAGCTCCAATTGTCACCATCATTGAAATGACTTTAATTGAATTGAGGCCGATTTTTAGATGGTGGCGCACGTCGGTTACCACTTCCGTATTGTTTGTTCCGATTTGATGCAATTTTACAGACATATACTACTCGACCCAATTCTTTCATAACCCTCTCTTAACCTAAGTAACTATCTACATCCGCTTCTCTTTAATAATCAAACAAGATTAGTGAACCCAACATTTTTGCGATATGCGTCGACAAATTTCAAATTTTAGAGGCAAAATACTTGTAACTGTATCTATTGTTTATAACCATTGAATTAGAGTCTTTTATTTTCATTAAAAAACCTTAAATATGTTAAAATCGGTATGAGTTTTTGAAAGGCTGTTACATTTGTGAAGATTAATGTTTTAGAAAAATTATACTTTTTTGACATTTTTCAGTTGTTATAGAGTGGTTGAATGTATGTAAAATACTAAAATTAAAATAAAGTTTGTCATATTTTGTCAGTTGATAATTTGATACAACTAAGAAAGGTTTAAAATGGGACAGAAGTCACAACTCATTCTATATCTGAACCCAACTGATTAATTGGTTGATTGGGGTAAACACCACTTTAAAAAATATTTCATTCATATTCATATTGCGGTGGACAGCAAACAATAAATAAATTACAGCAAAACTACCAAATCACTTTTAAGATTAAGATATAAAAATGAACAAAAAACAACTGATTTAAAACGTATTTTTTATTATTTCGCAGTAATTGTACATTTTTATGTAATAAATTATGTTCCAGATCTAAGAAATAAGAAAAATGTATAGCTGTGTTTTGACATCAGTTTTTATCTCGAATTCCAGACCAGATCTGAACAATGATTATTAAAACTAGTGTACTAGAAGCAACGATTGCATCACTCAAAAATGAAAAAGTATAGTAACCTTTTATTCTTTGTATAGTTTGGAAATGCAAGTACGTGTACCAAGGTAGAACCCAACGCCTAAGACAAGAAAAATAAACAATAAAGAAAACAAGTGCTCACAGAATCAAAGCTTAACAAAAACCCCCATGAAAAACGTCTAATTAACTAAAGTTTAGGCTGAACGTTACAAATATGTTTTCTTAACTGGAAAGTTATCTTATACATTGAATTTTATTCGATTTATTGCCATGATATCATAATATATTTTTAAAGATATATATGCGTTATATTTAATGACTTTCACATGTACGTACATATACAGTTTGCAAATTTCAAAGTATGTGTCTGTAAAATAGACAAAAATCTTTCTTATTAAATTCTGAAAGTGTACGTAACTGTGAGAAACCATCAGCAGTTAGTCTTAGGTGATATCGGCCCGCCCACGCTGTTATCTTATCTTTCACTATATTTTCAACTTTTGTGCATATTATATACTTGAAGTTGCAGAACAATTGGGTCGTCACAATTCCAATTTGTTAAGGTCAAGGGACAGGCATCCTAGATTTGAAAGGTGTTTTCCCGAAGCATTTAGTCAGCTGCAAAATTCAAAAACAAGGTAACATAAGAACACCTGGCGATATCTTTATCATCCGAAAGAACAAAACATCGTTATCAGGAATCCGTTTTCTGTTTAATAATTCATCAATGTCGACACCATTGTTGTGTTGAGAGAATACAATTTATTAACCTGAGTTAATTATCAACGCCAGATCATTTACAGGAATAAATTGGGAGTTATGTCGACATTACAAAAGAAGCATGTGCATGAACGTATGTACGTTAGGAAATAGCGATCGTAAATGGCTACTTAAATTATTGTCATGATGCAGTCTTGCCATAAGACCATATTCTTGTTGCTATATTTTTTTTTACTTTTCAAAACTTTATGAAGGAACTTGCACATTTCACTGATTAAAATGACCCTAATAAAGCATATTGGACTCGTGGAAACCTCTAGATTTGTACATTACTTCTGTTTCCTGTGGTTGGAATGCGGTCTCGCTGACATTTGCATATCTTGTCTATTTTAATAGTCAGTACGCATAACATGAATTCAACATAGTTCAAAATTCATCATTTGGTTACTTGTTTTTAAATCTAACGTCCACAATAAAAGCATGTCGACATTGCTGAACTATTAACTAAAAGGCTGATATTTTAAAAGATAACATTAGTCTTTTAGGCGAAATTGTATTAAATACACAATGTCATGGATATTATTATGAATGAAATATCCTTTAATATTCATTCTCTAGATGAAAACGAACATGTTACGTTGCATTAAATTTTCTTTTTGTTTCTTGTTTACAAACAAAAATGTAAAAACTAGTTATATTTCGTAATCTCTCTTGAAATTAAACAGGCTACGTGTGGCATTGATGTACGTTTTGTTTTCTGCAGGTATTTTGCTGTTTTATGGAATTGATGGAATACAAGAAACATTGTTTCAGATTATAAACTTGCAATTCTCATGGCTAAGTATTTCAATATTATTTGGACCTTTGCAGCATAAATTAAAATCGACAGAAAGAAAATAAAGACCTTTCGGGAATAATATACCTGTGAACTATTAAATGCAATGATGATACTAGATATGCAACATAAATATAAGATTCTTTTTCGGTTTTCCAAAATCAAATTATCTTCAATTTGTAAAACGTGGTGAAAACTTTCTCCTGAAATGGCTGTCCTCAACATGTTTTTACATTATATTGGAGTTTTTTTGCGAAAGCTGATTATGACATGCTTTTTACCAATATGTTGGCAAAATCTTATTTTTTTCAGGTTTCAGTTTTTCTTTTAATCCTGAAAGCTCCTAAAAATCGTCATGGATTACCGCTTAATCAAACTATCAGGATTACACAAATATATTTAAAACTCGCAGACTATTCTTGTCAGATAAGAGAGAATTATCCATGAGCATTTCAATTCAAATGTTGATTTTTATTGTTCTTTTTATCTTGACGTAATGAAATGTAGTACGTGTGTAATAAAATGAACATCTGCAATTTTTATATTCCAAAACGTCCAGTTTCTTGATATTCTAGCACCGATTGTGCAGTTACGATTTACGATCAAAATGAAGGTCGCAATTAGGATTTGATCAAAACAAAAGGTTTGATAAATTATTATACTTTACGTTATGTATATTTGCTTTCAACTGTATTTTAAAACCAATGAAGAAGTTTTCTTTCTTGTAAGATATTTCAATCGAATTTCGATACCGAAATATTGAACGATTTTCCATTTTTTATGGATTACCTCATTTCCAAAAGTCCTTTTAAACTTTTTAAGTTTTACGATAAGCGTCACTGCCTGAATATGACATTAAATGATTTTTGTTGCAATTTATCTTGAAAAGCGTGAAAATTGTATTACGCTATTCGCAAATTATCCTCCGCTGAAAGCTTTAACATACGCCAAATAAACTGTTAAGATGTTTATAGTGATTTATTCGTTATTATCAGTCGTTCTTTTAAATCTGTTTTATAAAAACAGTTTGAAAAAAATATTCAACAATTATCTTAAAAGTTTTTTAAAAAATCGTTTTGTATTAACTAAAAATGCATTCAAAATGTCCGCATTTTTGCAACAATCATTTCTTAAATGATAATTGTTGAACATTTTCTACAGTCAATTCTTATTTTAAATCTCACTTTTAATTTTGTTATACATAGTAACAGTTTGTTTTATTCTCAACTCCTTTTAAACCATCGCTTTTGCATTTCAGTGTAACTTTGCCTAACTTGAGCAAGGAAACCCATCTACTGTGGAAGACTGAAACCTCAGCAGATTAGATCTATGGTGATTTTAAATCACTTTTAATATAGTTTTAGTGATTTTAAGATGCAATGTCCCAAATAAAATTAAATGAATTGTAATTGATATTACGATATACCAAGAAGTTTATTTATTCTAAACAATACCTTAATTGAATACTAGTTAAATTTGGAAGTTTAAAAATAACAGACAAGAATTACAACAAAAAATTCCAAAAACAGAAAAAAGCAGAAAAATGCACGTCGGAAAAAATCTTACCTTTTATTTCCAGAGGTTAAATTGTCCAGATCGAATTAATCCATCAATTAATGTTAATTATTTCGATGTTCCACTACCGACCGTGATTGGATCTATACATCACAGCTCACTGTCGTTCTGTTATATATCTACTATCGTGGTACTGCCACGAAACATAAAATAAAATCTATTGATTACGGATAATTTGTACAGAACCACACCGGTAAAGTTTAATATTTTATTATTTGCGGTGTCAATAAAACAGTATTGATATCAAGAATTAAAAAAATCAAATAAACTTTAGTGAGACACCCTTATAATCATTTATTTTAGATCTAACTAACATTTTAGAACTTAGGTTTTATTGATAGAGAGTTGCTAAAGACAAAAAATCTACTGTACATAGAGTTTCTCAAGGAAAGATAAAAGTCATCACTCCGGAAATTTTTCGCCATCATGATTTGATTGACCGATACGAAATATTCATTTCACAAATTACAATGGATATCTTCCCACTGTTATAACAACAAATCCTTTCATATACCGGTTGTGACCAAAACCGATTGCGACTATACACCGGCTTTGTTTACTGCGACGGGTGCCACTAGTGAAGCAGAAGTAACCCTTTTGGATCACCTGAACTCACCAGAGTTTTTGCAGGTTTCGTGTTACTCCAGCTTTATTTTTCAGTGTAGTGTTGTGCCTGTTATGTTTGTCTTTCATTTCTTTTTTTTTTTGTTGGCTAAGGTTTTGTCTGTCTTTTGATTTAACGATTTCTGTCTGCCTCTTTTGTATCTTCGAATTCTTTTGACAACAATAATGACCTCCTTTAATATACATTGTATTGATATTATTTAATTGAATAATAATACGGAAACCATATAATAGAGTCAAAATACACATGCTATATGCGCTTATTTTGGGTAAAGAAATGTATGTTCGAAAGATACGGTTTTAACCTTTCAAGCATTGCTAATATTTATATTTCAGTCTGCATCAAATTTCTTGATCCGATCAGTCTTACCACAAAATTTCTGTAAAACGTATGGGACGGCTCTCGTCTTGCACTGCACGTAATCCCCTGTTTTCCAATATTTGGTCACGAGCATACCTGATGAAAGTTAATTCAGAATAACGCTTCATACGCAGTGAAATTTCAATCGTTGGTTTTTATTATGTCAACAATCTGTTTGATTAAAGGGAGAAATGCAAGGCATTTTTTTAAGCGATGTTTCGTTCTCCACGGAAATCTAGAGAACTAAAGGCTACAGCTTAACGAGAAATTATGCAGTGCACAATTCTGAAAAGAAGTGAATTGTGTCCTTCAGGCATATAATCAATATTCTTTCTTTAAATATGGTGACGTTTTGTTCAATCAGAGCAGTGACATATATAATGTAGTAAAGGTCTTTTGTCTTTTGAGCAATTTTACGGGACTTGTACGTTTTTTTCTATTGCATTGCGACAAACATTTCTAGGTGTATCTTTTACTTCAAAGTTACTACTGGGTTAGCCTTCTTCTGTGAATCGACTTTGGATATTTACAAGTCAAATTTGAATTTTAAATTATAATCAGAGAAAAAGTTTTTCCCATTGGTTTAACACATGTTTGTTTTATCTTTGTATTTCAACTGAGTAGGATTTATCATAAACTGATATAAATGTTTTGACTTTTAACAGATTAGAATAATATTGTTGTGCTTCTGCTAAACACCTAGATATTAAAAAAAATAGAAACCAACATAGAGCCACCTCATATGGAAACACACCTTATGCAAACTGATAGGCGGACTTGACTTTTCTTTTTTCGAGTATATTTTATATGTAGTAAAACTAAGTTTTGACTTTCTGTTTAGCCTTTCTATTATATTTTAGCCGTTTCGTGTTCTGATGAAGTTCATGAAAATGGTCTAAAGGGTAAAATTTACAAACAGTATTCACATAACAAAGCAATAAGTACACAAGCACAAATGCAACGCTATATATCATTGATCAACCCATTTTATAGCCTTAAAGACTACATTCGATATGAAGAAGAGCAACAAAAGCATAACTCACTTGCTGCTGACGTCCATTTTGATTGTTCGTGTTTTCGTACTTTTTCATTTAATGTCTCATTTACTTATCAATTTTCCCAACACAAGAATGCATGTTAATATTCACAATCAGAGATATAAATCTTACCCTCCAGCTTTGGTTACCTCCATCTCAAGGTAACGGGAATAGTCAGGTTTCAGATGGCTTCTCCTTTAGCAGCAGCTAATATATTGGACTGAAGTTGTATAGTTTTCCTTTATCAGACTTTAACAGAACGGAACAGTGACTTCTGAGCAAAAGCTTGAACGATCTAACACCTTTTTGATTTCGTTGGTGTTTAGCAAACATCGGATCCAAAATTCCGATGCTGTGACCTTGAGAGGCTGTTGAATGATTTGCAAATGATTTCATTCATTGCCTTGATCAATGGTTTGAATGTTTCACCTAACTGGTCAATGCCTTTAGTATTATTGACGAGTGGTCACAACAAAGGTAGAAAGATACACTGTCTAATCAGAAGGTGGTGTTTAGAAAAAATATCTATGCAACGCTTTCACTAGAACGAACGGATTAATCAACAAAGTATGAATAGGGTTATTCTTTCAAAGTACAAAGATAAGACTGAGACTGAATATTATTAAGTTCATTGATGTCTGTAATAGCGTGTCGTAGATATTCATAGAATTATGTTAAAAG
The DNA here is from genome assembly GCA_034783895.1 of Geukensia demissa. NCBI lineage: Eukaryota > Metazoa > Mollusca > Bivalvia > Mytilida > Mytilidae > Geukensia > Geukensia demissa. The sequence goes on along the minus strand of JARWCS010363764.1, from coordinate 2,315 downwards.
ACGGGATAGTACTTTACTGTTTTAATTTCAATACTTAATACGAAAACGTTCTGATTTTCTCTTAATTCGACTTAAGTAGCCAATCTGGTTCAATTACTTAGACTTTAAACTAGCTGGTGCGGTTTAAGTTACTGTCAAACAGAGGCTAATATACACATATAAAAGAGGTTACGGCATGCAGTTTAAAATATTTTTTAAATTTTAATTAGGTTGGTTTTCGCTTAGTTTTCATTTGCATAAACCTGGTCCATTTTTGCACGTTTTTCCAAATTGTTAGATAATGTTATCATCTAAAATCATAGACTTACTTTATCTACTTCAATGGAATACCAATAACCTTTGATAAAACTAAAATACTAGAAACATATAACTGATTTCAAAATTATCTCATGTCTTCAACCTTCTTGATTTTATTTTTGTTAAATCAAAATCAAATGCATATTTACGTTCTGAGACCGTTACTTTAGACCTTAGATTACATTTAAAATACTGGTTACTGATAAATTACAAAGGATTTTCTCTACCAGCATAGAGAATGCTTAAACAGATAAAAAAATTATGTAAAGTTTTTTTTAGGTAGACATAGCCAGAATATTACCTTTTATGCTTTAGATTTCAACTGTAGACGATTATACTAATTTTGTTCTTCATGATAAGCAGAGGCTGGTGCAAAACGCAAAAGCAAAACAAATATCTAATTTCGGTACATTTCTACAACTTAATTTATATACTTTGTTGCTAACAGATTTAAAACATACAGTCGTGTACTGGTTTTACACTTAAGCCAGCACAATATTGTACGTCTTTTTCCTATGCCAGGATTTAATATTATTTCAAGTCTCTGTTTTTCGGTGTATGTTATTGCTAAACAAATTCAAAGATACCAAGGAGAGAGAAATAAATCGTTAAAACAGAAGACTGACAAGAACTTGGCCAAAAGAAGACAGACAAGATCAACCGTGTAAACAGAAGACAGATAAGATCGTGGCAAACGTACGCAGATAATCCCTTTCAATCCAAAAGAGAACAGACAAGACGATGCCAAAAGAAGACAAATCAAATCATGGCCAAAAGTAAGCAGACAAGACCGTGGCCAAAAGATGACAGACAAGATCATGGCGAAAAGAGGACAGACAAGATCGTGGCCAAAAAAGACAGAAAACGAACAATACTTGGTCAACAGAAAACAGACAAGACCATGGCAAAAAACAGACAAGACAATGGCCAACAGATGACAGACAAGACCATGACAAAAAGTAGACAGACAAGGGTTTGGCAAAAAAAAAAAAAAAAATACCGAGAACACTTGGCCAAAAGAAGAAAGACAAAACCTTCGTCTAGAAGAGACACAAGACTATGGTCAAAAGGACAGAGAAGACCTTAGCCAAAAGAAAACAGAAAGACCTTGGCGAAAGACACAGCAAACAGCACCACACAAAACATTACACTTAGACATCAGCAACACAAACCCTTCAAAAACGATGGCTTACTAAGGTGCACTGTAAGGCTGAATAGTAGACTTTATTTTATAAAAATGTAAATGTTTAACTTATTTTCCTTGGGTCCTTGGTTTGACTATTTCGATATCAGTAGTTTACGAAGTCTACGAAGTTCAAACAAACCCTCAGTATTGGTACCTGAATAAAGCTTAACCTTAACAAATGCCTACAGAACGTTATGTATGCGGACATATATAATGTTTGGCTAAATATAGAAAGGAAAATTAATCAACCGACATAATCGTTTCGCATGAAGAAAAATCTTCCAGAAGATATACATAATCAGTTTATAATGACAGCTGATTCCCTATGAAATCCTAACATATAAAGATGTTTATCAAAACAAATAAATTTTGATGTAATACAGGATATCAACAAAAAAGATAATGATCAATTTTGATACGAAATAACTTAATGTCGATGTGAATTTGTCTTGTGATGATATAAACTTTAATCAGACAGGGTTTTTGTAGAATAGGAAGTTCTAATCTCTTACCATTGTTACCACACTATAATATCGGTTGAAATGGATTTAACACTTGAGATCGATACTGGAAACCAACAACGAATATAATTAAAACTTAATTCAAGATACAACAAAAGTATCGACCTCAAAAGTGTACTCGCATTTGCTGTCTCCTAGTGACAAACAGAAAAGCAACCGATGAGGAAAAAAGTTTTCCTTCACTGCGGGGTCAATTTAAACACGTCCAATTGGATTTAGTGCTTAAGGATGTTTGCTACTCAATTTGAAAATAAATAGCTTTTTAAAAGACTGTCATAAATATGTAGTGCTTTACATAGAAGATAAAAGAC
>JARWCS010363753.1:0-10525 GCA_034783895.1 Geukensia demissa | reverse complement strand
TTCAGAGGAGAAGTTTTTAAAAAATTTCCTCCCCCTTTTTTTCTATTTTTAGCCTGGCGGCCATTTTATTAGGAGATTGGGGTTGTTGGACATAATTTTAAAAGAGGACCACCCAAGGACCATCCCACCAAAGTTTGGTCAAAATTAGCTGAGCGGTTTCATAGGAGAAGATTTTTTTGTAGTTGTGAACGGACGACAGACGGACAATGGACGCCAAGTGATGAGAAAAGCTCACATGGCCTTTTAGGCCAGGTGAGCTAAAAAAGGCTTTAACCAACTTGTTGAATAAATTCACATCATAAATAAAAGGTCATCTGTGAAATATTGCTGCCAAGCTGCTTTGGTAGTTTTAAGATAATCAGTATATGAATAATCAGCTACAAATATATGCCAAAAAAAAAAAAAAAAAATTCCTGAAAAAGTATCATCTAGAATTTATGTAAAATCTATATCTCATGGACATCCCAGAAATTTAAAATAAAGCTCAGAGTGGCTTATTACTTGACTTAATGAAATATTAAATTAAAAACTGAGGTGCTTTGTAAGCACAACATCATAAAACCAAAGCACACTGACATGTGAAAGGTGAACAAATGAACCTTTGGGCAAGTGTGGACAAGGTATTTTCTTGGACACATTAATGTGCTGGACCAAGTAATGCGCTGTAAACAGTATTGTGCTGGGCAAAGTAAAATGATGGACACAGTAATGTAATTTTTCTCAAAACTCACTTTTGTTAAATTTAAGGCCTTAAAAAAGAAATTATTTTGAGAACGGTACTGGAAAATGGTAAAACATAGAGAAAATCTGTTGACATACTACCGTAAGCTCTCATTAAGAAGGAACCAAATTCCAAAAACCATCAAAATTGGATGCAAAATAAAAATTTCTCATCTCCTGTAAAATCACATTTTTAACCCTTTGACCAATATATAAAAATCGGTAAATGCTACAAAAAAAAAAAAATAATGCTTGGAGTAACTTTTGTTGCATTTTTCATTAGGCCAAAACAAGTTATTTCTGTGTTTGACGTCAGCGCGCGCATTGAAATTCAACCGAATTACGCAAAAACAAACAAGAAAAAAAATTCCCAAATTCGCGGTAAAAATCCGGAATATCGTGATTTTCCGTCATTGGTCTTCGGTTTTTTGGCGCCAAAAAGCAGTTCGCATGAGCGTTTGAAACGAACGTAATTTGATTGAAAAAGTACGCATCGTTTTGACTCGGATCGGAATGCCGAAATGGTGCAAGAAAATTTATAAACGTTATTTGTCTGAAATATTGAGGCATCAATGATCAAAATGAGTAAGACACTGGTTACAGTGAAACTAGAAAAACAAGGGAAATGTATACTGGACTGGTATGCGATAAGTGTCACCCCCGAGCAAAATTTTTCACACGTGTTCGAAGCTATAAGTCAGGCCAGCTCACATGCCCTTAATGTTTCTCGATTTAAGGAACCAGTGAGATTGGACGAATTTAAAGATGGTAGGATTTTCATGCTTCAAAACATTTCAGGAACCGAAAAAAATAAAATTGAAGTCAGTTGGAGCCTGTCAGTTGTTGATTGTGTCAAAAACTTTGGGTACAATAGCATTTTATTTAGCATGGTCCCTAAAGCAGTTGTAAATCCTGCACCCCTTGATGCATTTGATTTGTTGAAAGAAGGACAACAGAAGCTGTCCCGTGATCATATAAAATATCCCGACAAAATTGGGTCTGGAAACAATGTAAGAGGAGATTTTCGCTTGTTCAATGATATTGTTGATATGTTGAAAGAAAATCAGCATGGTTTCACACAAGGCTGTGAGAAAACGTCTGGTAAGGAGCTAGTAAAGGCGATTTGTGATGGTTTATATTATATCCTGCCTCATCTGGACAGATTCAAGCAGAGATACATTACCTTGCCCTCTTACTTTAAAACCATATACTCTGAAGATGACAGTGGTTCCTTTGTTCAGACTTACAATAACCCTGAAGCTCACAAGCACAAGGTTCACCAGCTTGATAATCAAGTCTTGCACACCAATGCCCAAAATTTGTACAGATGTTTGTCTTACCCTTTCATCAATGTTCCTCGGCTAAAACCCCTACAGGAAGCTACACAGCTCCTAGCCGATGCTTGTGACAAAATGAGTTCTTACTTGCAAAATAACAACCAAAGTATGATCAAAGTCCATCTTTCAACAGAACCTATCCGTCAACCTGGTGATGGTAATTCCGATGACTTGAGATTTTTAAAAGGAACAGTACGCACCTCTCAGTCTATTGTAGATAGGTATTCATGTGTTGAAAAACTTTTGAATGCTAAAGAACCATTTTTTCCAGTTTTATTGAATGATGTTGCCCCCCTGGATAGAAAGGATAGATATTTCTTTGTCAAAGAAATTCAACTCCCAATGAATGTTGAAATTTATAGTTTTCATAGAGGGAACAGCATGGGCACTCTTTGGTTTATATGGAAGTCTGGGGATTCTGTTGATATGCAAAAATCAAATGCCATATTGCATCAGATTGAAAAAGACATCCCAGTTTATCATACTCGAGCAATGAAGCGTGAATTTATAGACAGGTACAGTCTTGTTATAAGCAACAAATCTGTTCTAAACAATGTTTACTCTTATTTAACTGGAGATCCTTCTTCCCAGGCGTCTAAAGTAAGCAGGGACGTTCAAGCTCGACTGAATCTAATGCTTCAATCAGGCGACACTGACCTTGTTTATGATTTGCGTGCTTTTAATGAGGGCCAACCTGAAAAGTATGACATATTTTGGGATGCCATTGGGGCCTTTATAAACAAGTACGAACTTCAAGCTGTTGATGACCGCCGTCATGGCAGTATTGCTCACATGGGAATGGCTATGTCTATTCATGACCTTATTACACAAGTAAAGAAGGATCTACCCGAGGATGTTGGAGTTCCTTCTGTGGAATGGGTTCGGCTACAATTCTGGCCAAAAAATGCTTTCTATAAAAATGCTGTCCAATACACTGGTAAATTTGATTTGAAATTTAAAGTACAGTCTCGCCAATTAGATGGGAATCATGTTGATGGGCACTATTGTGCAGCTTTGTTCAGGTATCTCAAAAGTTTTGCTGTAAAGTACCGAGATAATGCAGTCATGATATGTATGGATGACAAAAATCATATTGCTATAGGAGAACCTGGTACACCACTTGCTGCAGTTAACAGGGGAAAAAAGGTTGTTGTAAGTAAAAATGTCCAGTTCTCATGCAGTGATCATGATATGAATGCCAAGGCAAAGTTGACCCCTTCTGTAGAATTGGTTTGTGATATCCCAGAAAACATTGACCAATCATTTTACAGAGGAACTGTAGCAGTAAGCTTGAAAGACAGCATTTTTGAAGCATCTTCTCCTATGAGACATGCAGCTGAAATCCGCCAAACTGTTTCTCAAACTGGTAACTTGGGAAAAAGTATTCGCATTTTATACTCAGACGGGGGCCCAGACCATAGGGTGACATACCCATCCGTTCAACTGTCATTGATGTGTATGTTTATTCTGGATGATTTAGATGTTCTCATTGCAGGTAGAACTGCACCAATGATGTCTTGGTCTAACCCATGTGAAAAAATAATGTGCATTCTAAATCTGGGTCTTCAGATGGTGACTGTTGAGAGGACCGTATCTACCCCTGAATTTGAGAGACAAATGCAGTCCTTGGCCACTATGAAAGCCATACGTGATTATGCTGACAAGAATGAACATTTCAAGGAAAACTTTATGTCTTGTATTAAGCCAGTTAAAGAGTCTGTTTCTGCTGTCTTCGAGCGTCTCTCTCTAAAAGGCACCCCCTTTAAAGTTACTCAACCTGCATCTGATCTCTTGATTGAAGAAATGAGCAATTCTATTGGTCAAATTGATGCCTCAATTGTTGATCCAAAGTCAATGACATCTAAGGATGTTAACAGTAAATCTGAACTTCAAAAATTTCTAAAACACTGCTGCACCATCCGAAAGTACTTCTTCATGATAAAAAAATGTGGCCAAGTACCATGTCCAGAAGGAATTTGCAAACAACCTAGACTTCCCATGGATATTTTTTCCACCATTCACGTTCTACCAGGTGAGATATTTTTATGTTTTATATCATGACCACATTTCGACCTACAGTATTAAATTCTAAGCTGCACATGATCATGTAAATCTGACATGCGTTTTCAAAATTGAAAAGGAAAGAAATGTGGTCATGTTATGAAAACAGCAGTAAAAAAACTTAAATCTTTGACAACCATAATTTGATATCATAATATACATGTATGAATGTACCATGACATTTTAAATGTACCATATGAGTTCTTGTTACACAAACATTCACCCCATAAACCATTATTTTTATACTTCCATAGTAGTCTACGGCAATCGGATAGCAGAGCAAAATTTTATGTAAAAATGAGAGATATGGTATGATTGTTCATGAGACAATCACCAACCAAACCAACAACAGCCTAATCTTCTATAGGTCACATCAGGGCCTTTAACAATGGACCACAGACCATATCATAAAAAAGCTGTTAAAGGCCCCAAGAATACAAACAGTGAAAATTTTAAATAAATACAACAATTGACCTCATCTATTCAATTGAAAAAAAAGAACGAATAACAATATTTAAAACAAGTAAACACTGACTACATTTGGTCTACAAGTTCCTAGCTTGGGACAGGCACATAAAGTATGCGGCAGTATATACTGCCAAATTTAATACATGTTATGTATTTTTTATTTTAGATCCAGTTCCATCTGGAGAAAGGGATGGTCACTTCAAGACTTTTGATGAATCTTATGGTCATCCTACTTCTGAGAAATATTGCCCAAGTTTACAAGGTGCTGTAAATCAAGGCTCAGAAATCTCATTCAGAGTATCAGCAGAGACTGTCAGATCAGTAGTATACTGCACCGATTGTGAGAAGCCGAGGTATATTTTTAAATTTAAGTTTAATATTCAGTGCTATTCTAATATACATGTACACGTATTCTCATATAATCTATTTAATAATTTCAAAACTTGGAATGAATATGCATGAGAATATAAAGCACAAAGCAATAATACATTTAGGCCACTCAGAACCTATGTTATAAGTAGCACTCCATTCAAATAGTGTTTCTAAGGTCTCACACAACAAAAGTGTTAAATGCATACTCAGTATTCAAGGTTGTTTTCTGTATGTTTGTCTTCCTAGACACAATATGTACCAGTATTTAACATACCACTATTTAAATTAATTTTTTATTAAAGCAACATTTTGTTGTACAGAAATCTGCATGTTTATTGATTCATATATGTTTTGCCTGGTTCTCTTGTATCTTTTTATTGTACCATATCATACTTCACTTTTGCAGGTTGGTATATTCACAGAAGAAACCAACGAAAGAACAGATTGACCAGTTGTCAGTTCTTATAGAGGACATACACTTTGTTTGTGGGAGCAGTCTTATCCCAGATAATCATTTCTTATCGGACATATTTGCCATTCAGACAAATGTTAGTTGTTGTACAGAGGTGTCATACCACTATTTTTCATGTGGACTGAAACTAAAACAACTATGTTATAAATGTGGAACAGAAAATGACCTCATCGAAATTGATGCTGAAGAACGTAAACAGTATCAATCCATCCACACCCTCTGTAGAAATTGCAAAGAGGGTGGAGCTACCTTCCGTGTGCGAAATAAAGTTAAAGTCAATAAGGCAGAAAAGAAAGCACGAAAAAGGGCTCATCCAAAAGACAATTAAAATGGATTTGTACTAGTGTTTAATACTGATGTACTGTCAAATTAAAAATTTTATTTGTGTCGGAGAGACTGTTAAATTTGGAGCTTTATTTTAATTCAGTTGAAATGAATGGAAAATCATTTTAATATGAATATATTGTGGACATTCTGTTAAATATCTAGTCATGGAGAAACTAGTCAAATTTATTGTTATACTAACACTTAACTTTGAGTTTGCTCATAAATGAATGAAAATTTATTTGAATTTAATATTTTCAATCCAAATGCCATTTAAAATAGATGTGGTTAACTAGTTTAGATTCCAAAACCACATTGAAAATACAAAATACCAACATATGGATCAATATTTAAAATATTATACTCTAGTTACAGCTGTTTCAGATGCATATGCAGTGAACAGAAGTCATTCTACGATTGGCCCAAGGACTGTTTTTAGACGGTTTTCATTCTTGTTTTTTTATTGGTTTTTTGTTTGTTTGCCTCATACCCTCGTACATATAAAAAAAAAGTTGACGTCAAACACAGAATTAAATTGGTTTGGCCTAATTGAACTTAAACTTTATTACATTACTGCAACTGACATATTTTTAGAAATACAATTGGTTAAGTATACATATTTAATTGCACACACTTTTTTTCAGAAAGGTCATAGTGTACAAAGATCTTTCCAGATCCGAAGTTTTCACACTTGCCCTTCTGGCAAATGAAAAGGCCGGGCAGGTGAAAAAAAAAACATCTTCATTTGAAATGGCCACAGTGATGAGGAGAGAACTGCATGACAACTTTAGAGGAGTTCTTTCACTGGAGTACCAGGAACATATTTATAATGTTTTCAATGCTGTGCTGTGGTATGTTTAATGTTTAAAGAGTTTACTGCCTTTTATTTTCACTGAAAGTCTTTTCGAACGTATCTACTTGGGTCTTTGGTTGAATGTCGGTCCACTAAAATTTAATTCGCTCCCAGCTATTGGTCAATAGTTGCATATGTGAAAGTTCACTTTTGCTAAAACAAAACGAAAATGTTGGTTTTCTGAAGATTTAAGAGAAATTACCTTATCCAAACCTTTGTATTGAGATGCAAAGAAAACAGGGACAGTGACAGGAAAACTTTTTGGGGTCACTGTAACATGGTAACCAATCCAGTTTTTGTCAGATGATAATATGAGTTTCCACTGCTTTATGAAGGAAACGTTACATAGTAAAAAGAGAAAACCAGCGGTTTTAGTTATTATGGTAATATGTCATAAGACCATTGTTGCTGTAGATGTTACTAGAAGGGTTTCCTTGAAAAATAACATGCATGATCAATACTTATTTAGTTTTTTTTCTATTTCTTTGACAACTGTTTATTATAGTTATATCCCAGCTTAATGTGATCATGGTGTCTTTTTATTAGATATTTTGTCTGTCATTCTTCACATGTATAGTTTGACACTAGTAATGCTCAGTTTTGAAGAAACTCCAATATATAAATAAATTTGGATGTGATGGTTGATGTTTTTTTATAAGCCATCGTATCCAAAGCGGTCCTTTTCTGGGAAACGATATCTGACAGTGCGGCGTCTTCTGAACAGATGCGCTGTTAATCCTAATGGAGCCCGAGTTTTTAAGGGGCCCTAGCTTACAGATATTTATAATGCAAAAATGTGCCACCTTGGGCAAGGGTGAATTAAAATTGTGTTAGAGAAATTCCCATGCAAATCACTGATCGTCACTTCATCTAAAACGAATTCAATGATACATTTACGGATTTTTAACTTCATTTCCTATGATTCAGTGATTCAGATTACCAAACAAATCATTATATCAGCCTGTCAAATTATTCAATAATGAATGAAAATTTTTTAAAACATTGCATAACAAATTATTGACTCATCTTAAAGCAGAGGTAGTAATTCATGACAGTATTTACAGTATTTAAAGATGTGTTGTTCTTGAAAATTTCAGTGTCCTGAAGATAAAAAGGAACAGACAAGGGAACGAAAGGCTCTACAGCAGATCATTAGAATAAGTACAATAAATGAGGCATGCTGGTAAAAAATAAAGAAAATCAACGAAATCAAGCCAGGACACTCATTATATGTCTACAGGGAGTTAAGCCGCCTTAGTGTAGTACAGGCCAACTCACTTCTAAAGAAGGTGATCGACAAAAAGCTTAGGCTACAGGACTTGAGAAGTGCGGTAAAAGAACAACCAGACCCTTTACCAGAAGAAGAACTCGCAGTTCAGAGGATAAGAAAGGTAAAAAACATAACCTTTAAGGAGCTTCAGCGAATTTGTTGAATAACTAACGAGAGACAAGACCCTAAATCATCTTATATCATTGTGAAACCGTTTTCTCTTATGATTAACTCTATTTTATATGTCTGTGTTGTCGGAGGGTACAAACCACAGGCACCTGTTTCTAAAAAACCGCTGCTGCGGTTCTAAAAAATTGTATATAGGGATTTTGTTTTAAATTAAGTGCCTGTGGTACAAGCGGAGAAATAAGTCGTGATTCTTTTTTCTGCGACGCTAGCAATTTCTGTGCAAAAATGCAATCTCCGCCACAGCAATCTCCGAAAAAGAGTACCCTAACTTCTGAAGTCATAGGTGGAGGTATATATGTCAGACGAAAGAAGTACTATACCCTCTGTTTCGGAGATTGCCGTCACAGAGACACTTCGATGTATGCATATCTATATGTTCCTCTTGCGTGGACGTGCAAAAGAAGAAATCAAGACGGCATCACAAGAAAACTGTGATTTTGGAAAGCGAGAATTAGTAGGAACAGCCAATAGAAATTTCCCAAAAAGTTATCTTATCGTAGGATAGACCAATCGAAATAGAGTATTCGCCTTATCTCTTCAAAGATGATTTTACAAGTCTCGTTGTATCGTACAATATCACATCACTTAGAAAATAGATAAAACACCCGAATCATAAGAGAAATCAATTTATGTAATAATCTCTTAATTTATGAATGGACGCGAATTAAATATGTATTGCAATTTATGCATCAGGAGCTACATTGTACCTGTATTTTAAGAATAGTAAAAAATCTAATACCTACTATGTCTTGGGTAAATCCCTAAACTAAAGTTTTAAAAGATTACCAAACCCGTATTTAATGTCAATCATTTTTGCATGTGTTTTGTCATCCAATATATTTTTTATTATGCATAGGCTCAAAGAAGAAGAAACAAGCAGAGTTGTGATAATGGAATTCTTAGAATGGTAGGTATTATTGAAAAAAGATGGGAAAATAAATCAAACTGAGAGGTTACTTCTTGAATCAGGTGTACAAGATACTAATTCAAACCTTAATATTGGTAAACTTGAGTTTTGGAAAACAGCTCAATTGATTCAACTGTTTAAATGAACCTTGTCAGTTTAAAATTTCAAGGGTTTCTTGTGTTTTCTTAAAATATTTTGATTCTGCTCTGGAAAAGACTAGATTTAGAGACCTAGATTTGTAAAATCCTTTGTTTTTCTCGTGGCTGGAGTGCAGTCTCTGTGACTATATTTACCCCATATCTTTTCATTTTCATAGACTCACGATGCCTAAATTTGTTAAAAGTTCATCTAGAAGTAAGGCTTATATTGTTCATTTCAAAAACAAAACTGTTTTTACATGAGGTGTATTGTTATAGGAACAACTATAAATTACATACTTTCATTTTTCCAAATCTAGCGTTTTAGGACACAAATGATGAGGGCAGTACTGCTGATTTAGTACCGAATACATGCACAGAGGGCAATTCTTTCGAAGTAGCACCGACAGCAGAGGACAGTACTTTTGAAGTAGTACCAACTAAAAACACAGAAAACAAAGAAGTAAGTTTTTTAACAATTGTTGATAATGTTGGGTTAATTATTTCCACCTACATGTCTAATGTGCAAATGGTGTTGAAATTTATAAATGTTAACAATATATATGATGGATATATATATAAATATTACATGTACATGAATATCTTAAACATACTGCACTTGGATGAGTGTGTCATTGTATATTATCACACCAAGAAAAAGAATATCACCTATTTGTCGTGATATTTTTTTCCTTCGTGTGAAAATCTACAAAGACACACTCATCCAAGTGCAATATAGTTTTATTATACTGAAGTTATGGTTTTGTAGAATATGACGACAACACAATTCCATAAAAACTTGTAATCTCCAGACATTATGGGGTAGAACCACACAGTTGAATGAGTGGTAAACGTTTTTGTTTAAGAATTTGACCCAACTTATGACAATACATTTTACTCATCACAGCAAACGAAATCTTGGTTGATTCATAAGTTCTAACAAGTTTCTCGTTTGGGAAACAGAAATTTCATATCTGCTAAAAAATATTTGGTCTTTTTAGTATATGATAAAAATGTTATGATAGGGCAATTCTCATTACACACAATAGCAACCAACTTATAACATAGCTTGTGATAAGTTTGCGTTTGATATTTTCAGCTTTGATAATTTAATTAGCGTGTATCTTACAAATATAATAATCATACGTTGCTATGTAAGTACCTGCTTTGGATTTAATTAACAAATGTTGCTAGGAATAGATGGAGCATTCATAAGATAAGGAAAATTAACAAATGCTTGTTACGGCTCGAGGTTATATTCTGCATATAACCTCTGTTTTGTGAAGTAATATTGAATAGTTTCAATCATTCACTTGACATGATTTTCTGTTTATGATTGGTGTTGCACGCAGGACAGGGGATGCTTACCCTTCCGGAGCACCTGATCCCACTCCTGTTTTGTAAAGGAGTTCGTG
>JARWCS010363742.1:0-10525 GCA_034783895.1 Geukensia demissa | reverse complement strand
GTGACGAAAAGTATACAAGAAAAAGTAATGAATTATTAAAAGACGATTATTAAACAGTATTTTCACAACAACTCATTCTTGTGTCACAAAATAAATATGGGGCTTAACGTACCTACTCATTTGTATCAAAATTTTGCATACCATTATAAACGAAAATGGCATTTCAAAATATTATTTTACAGAGGCCGATCCAGACTTTTGGAAAAAGGGGGGCCTACTTTTTGTGGACCTCTTAATTCATCAATTTTCTCGATTTCTAACTTACCCGAACATTGCCTTTTTTTAATCATTTTTGCATTTCAAAGAAGGGGGGTGGGGGGGGTGGTCAGGTCCCCCCTGGATCAGACCCTGTTTTACTGCACTGTTCAACTAAGGACTATTTGCCTCAGAAATAAGAATAGAATGTCTATTTTTAGAAAACTAGAAAGCATGTTTTTTTTTTAATTAAACATGTCTGCAAGACATGATTCCACTTGTGGTAATTACTAGGTCCAACTATCACTGAATTACATAATATTTCATGAAAATCAAAATACTTTGGTTCTGCACACAATCATTATGGGTAAAAATCTCCTACAAAATAGTTCAGATGTAGTTCGAAAACAGTGGGGGAGATGGGAGGAAAAGACATGTACACCGACTTCTGTTGATAATGGAAAAGTCAGGTAGACCTTTTTCTGTCAAAAATAACTAAGTCCATCACCCAATTCCGTAAAATTTCATGAAAATCAAAATCATTTTGCTATGTACATCACCATTATGAGTAGACACATCCTGCAAAACATTTTTGATGTTGTTCAAACTGTTGGAGGAGATGCCCATGTTTTATCTACACAAAACATGAGGAACGGATGGACAGGATTAAATTAATATACTGTTTTGTTCTTGGTGTATATAAACATATTTCAGGTTAAATGGGTAAAGAACAACTAGAAGTTGAATTTGTATATCCTTCTATAAATATTTTTTATGAAATAATGGTCAAATACTATTATATCACAAAATATCTCCTTGGCAAAGTAAGATAAACAATTCATTACAGAGTACAGAGGCCAAGGGCAAACTATAATAGTATACTAATAATACAATGTCATTAGTATTTAGTGTGAAATTTATTGATCAGACTTCTCTGTATACAATTCAATTATTATAGCATTTACAATAAACCTTGTTAATATCAAAACTGATGATTCCATTCTCTGGATGAGCCATTGAGGGACTGGGTCAGGAATGACTCAGAAATAGGAAACATCCAAAGGGAATAAATTAAAAACATCTGTACACTCTATTTATGTTTTGACAGACACTCACAGACAACCAACCCTCTGACATAAGTTTAGTTTTTTTTAATATAAATACTTTGAAATTTTCCTTAAATCCTTGATTTATTCCACAGTCATGACAGTGTATAAAATAAGATAATCTGAATCATTACTGAGTTCAAGAGAAAGTTGATGATATTTGACAATTTAGGTAAAAATACTTAAATTTAAGTGAAACCAAGCAGGGATATACATGTTTTTACTGTTCATTTCTTTGTTTTCTTTTTGTATAATGTAAAGTTACATAATCATAATAAAAAAAATTAACATAATTTCTGCACATTAATTTTATGGCCTAGAGAAGTATGTGAAATATTACTGTCCTTGAGGAGCCCCTTGAATTAAGACATCATGCATTATCTTATAAAAGGCAATTTTTCTAAAGATGGAGAGGAGAAAATAATCAATAATAAATCCAAGAGATTTGTTAAGAGTGTGATATTGATAAAAGACAATCCAATGTCATAAAATACAATCTAAAATTAAACTATATCAATAAAGTGAACTGGAATTCTATTGTTGAAATTAAAATTTGTAGTTTATAAATTAAGCTTACAAAAAGAAATATTGTAAAAGGACAATGCAATAAAGGGCCATTGTTTCTCCTTGAATATTTTATGTTACAAATAACACATATTTATAACTAATTTGGTGTGTAGTTGTTACAAGGCATCCAGTCTGGTTTTAGTGTAGAAATTCATAATAAATACCTACATGTTGTATTTTGTTAAGTAGCTAAACTGAGGTGTTGCATGATAAAAAGTGATATTAGTGGGTAGCCCATCCAACCAAATTCCCCTTTTCCACCTCCCTACCTCAAGGATATAGGACCTCTTAGTATAATTTATGGACACTTTATTGCTTTTAATCACTTTTATTTGTCCGATGCAGAACTCTCTCAAACATCCTTAGCAATTTTTCCCAATTTCCAAACCTTTTTTTCATTTCCCCATTTTAGATGTGAACAATTACATAAAATAAAAGACCAAAATCAATCACCACTGACAAAAACAAATTATTTTGAATGGCCATGGTTTTTAACACCATATTTAAGTACTTAATGATGAAATTTCAAAACTTCAGTAATCACCACATACTGACTACACTGTATACTCACTAAATTCCTGATATCACCACATATTCAGTTCAATGTATATTTACTGAACTAATACTGATATCACCACATACTCAGTACAATGTGTACTTACTAAATTATTCCTGATATCACCACATACACACTTCAATATGTACTCACTAAATTATTCCTGATATCACCAAATACTCACTACAATGTATACTCACTACACTATTTCTGATATTACCACATACTCAGTACAATGTGTACTCACTAAATTATTCCTGATATGACCACATACTCACTACAATATGTACTCACTAAATTAATCCTAATATCACCACATACTCACTACAATGTGTACTCACTTAATTATTCCTGATATCACCACATACTCACTACAATGTGTACGAGGGTTGAGCGTTCACAAACCAGTTAAACCCCCACCACATACTAATGTGCCTGTCCCAAGCCAGGAACCTGTAGTCTGGTGGTTGTTGTTGTATTTATTAGTCATTTATTGTTATATGTTCACTATTTTTGCATAAGATTAGGTCGATTGTTGTGTTTTATGTATAGTCATATTTTGTATTTCGGGGCCTTTTACAGCTTCCGTTATGGTATGGACTCTGGTCCATTGTTAAAGGCCATAATGGGACCTGTAGAAGTTTAAATTCTACTGTCATTTGGTGGGTGACTGTCTCATGGACAATCATGCCACATCTCCTATTTTTACATCACTAAATTATTCCTAATATCACCACATATCAGTACAATGTGTACTCACTAATTATTCCTGATATCACCACATACTCACTACAATGTGTACTTACTAAATTATTCCTGATATAAACACATACTCACTACAATTGTATAATCAGTAAGTTAATCCTGATATTACCACATACTCACTACAAGGTATACTCACTAAAATTAATCCTGATATCAGTGAAGAGGTACCAGTCAACGCTACATAGAACTTGGGTGTCAAAGTATTCAAAAACATGGTTGCTGAAAAAGAATAATATGATTATATTAAGTAGTGTGCCTTCACTTTTTCAAAAATGCAAACAAATTCTTAGCATGGAGGTGGTATAATACAAAATAGAGCAAAAACATCTGGCACAACCTCTACCACGAATGACTTACTGTTCAAAAAGACAGGTGTTTATAAAATATCACTTTGAGGTCAAATGTCAGTTTAAAAAACTATCTCTGCATCCAATAATACATAATACATGACCATAGCTCAGGTTTTGTATGCATTTATTAAATGACCATATACAGTAGACATAAGGTCTGACCTCCAAGATTGCAGGTAAAATTTGGAGAAAGCTGGAGAAAGTCAAAGAAATTTCACCAATTGGAGTTTTTTGCTATATATATACATATACCAGGAAGTAAATTCTCTAGCATGATCCTGGAGATTGCTGGTTTCACCAGTCGTGGTGTTTTTCATACAAAATGCTCTATGTGTACTGTATGATTGTAACTTATACCAAACAAAATTCATTCTACCAGTTTTTAGACAATCCAGACCACACATTTAAATCTTGCACCCTTATGGGTTGTAACTGTGGCAAGTTTTACCTATGCTTCTCCTCAAAAGTAGCAAACAGTTAATATCATTTATTTCAACCCCTTAGATATCATTCTGTCCTGTCAGGGTTTTGAAGATGCGGATGATAAAGGTACAATTTAACTTATCATTTTCAAAATAACACATTTCAAGTACAGTGAAACCTGTCTACACCAAACCCCTTTTGGACTAGAGTTTAGACAGGTGTTCTGTTTAGGCAGGTTAAAAACAAATGAAAACTGGTAAAAATGGACTTAAAAATCAGTCTGGTTAAGACAGGTTTTCAGTTTTCTCAGTGTTTGGTTTAGACAGGCTTCACTGTACTTGTTATGTATAAAGAACAAAATGATCATTATTAGTACAAACCAACCCAATTAACAATTAATTACTTATTTCTTAATGAATGCCCAGTTGGTTTTGTTGTTTTGTCATCGATCAAATTACTCGCTTTAAAATTAAACAGGAAAAGTTTATATCTGATTTTAATCCAATACCATGTTAATTTGCCTAATGCACTTGAAATTTACACAGGTATACTTTATTGAATTTTTAGATTATACCTCTTAAATTTCATCTCTATGACAAAAGTACATCCATTTTAATAGTTAATTCATGGAATCTAACGTGCAATCCCTTCAAAATAATCAAGCAGTAGCAATTAATTGTTGTTCTCCATCTCAAAGTCATGAAAAATATACTGCATACATAGCAGGGTCATAGAAAATATTTTCAACAAAATATCCTATATATCCTCTTATTAGATAGCAGGCATAGTGAATAAAGAGCTATAATAATGGCGGTGCCTATAACACTAAGTACAAACTTAGGGGTAAAAGCATGAGAAACTCAGTCATGTTAAAAAAAAGTAAACATTAAAGAATGAGACCAAATATTCACTAAGAGGCCTTCAACAATGGGAAAGAAAATTTGCTACATGTATTAGGCCTTCATGAATAAGTCAGAAAATTACCTGTAATGAAAGTCACAGTGAAACCTTCAGCAATAAGCCAGAAAGTCACAGTGAGGCCTTCTGCAATAAGTCAGAAAGTTACAGTGAAACCCTCAGCAATAAGCCAGAGAGTCACAGTGAGGCCACCAACAATAAGCCCGAAAGTCAGAGTGAGACCTTCAACAATGAGACAGAAAGTCACTGTAAGACCTTCAACAATGAGAGGGAAAGTCACCGTAAGACCTTCAACAATGAGATGGAAAGACACCGTAAGACCTTCAACAATGAGAGGGAAAGTCACCGTAAGACCTTCAACAATGAGACGGAAAGTCACTGTAAGACCTTCAACAATGAGACGGAAAGTCACTTTAAGACCTTCAACAATGAGAGAGAAAGTCACCTTAAGACCTTCAACAATGAGACAGAAAGACACTGTAAGACCTTCAACAATGAGAGGGAAAGTCACTGTATGACCTTCAACAATGAGAGGGAAAGTCACAGTAAGACCTTCAACAATGAGAGGGAAAGTCACTGTAAGACCTTCAACAATGAGACGGAAAGTCATTGTAAGACCTTCAACAATGAAACGGAAAGTCACTAAGACTCTCAACAATGAGAGGGAAAGTCACTGTAAGACCTTCAACAATGAGACAGAAAGTCAAGACCTTCAACAATGAGACAGAAAGTCACTGTAAGACCTTCAACAATGAGACAGAAAGTCATTGTAAGACCATCAACAATGAGACAGAAAGTCACCGTTAGACCTTCAACAATGAGACGGAAAGTCACTGTAAGACCTTTAACAATGAGATGGAAAGTCACCGTAAGAGCTTCAACAATGAGAGGGAAAGACACTGTAAGACCTTCAACAATGATAGGGAAAGTCACTCAACAATCAGACAAAATCACTGTATGACTCACAACAAAGAGACAGAAAGTCACTGTTAGGCATTCAACAATCAGACAGAAGGTCGCAGTATGACCTTCAACAATCAAACAGAGTCACTGTATGAACTTCAACAATCAGACAGAAAGTCACTTAATGATCCTCAACAATGATACAGAAAGTCACTGTAAGACCTTCAACAAAGAGAAAGAGCGTGATTGAGTGGCCTTCAACAATGAGACAGAAAGTCACTGTACGACCTTTAACAATCAGAAAAGCAGTCAATGTAAGGCCTTAAACAATAAGCAAGTTTGTTTAGTGCATATTTTTAAACTGTGATGTTAACTGTTATTTCATAAATGACTTAAACTAACATGCTAAAGCAAAACCATGTTGTAACAATTATCATTATTTTGTATTTTAAATGACTGCCAAGATAATCTTTACAAAATTTTATTGTTTGACACTGATGTTCACAATGCAATAAATAAAATCATCATGGAAGCTTCAAATACCTTACAGTTTGTAATACAAATTACATACATGAGCATGCATCAGCAAAAATTACAGTTTGTGTTTGAAACCTAATATCCAGCACAAATAAAGCACTGGAAATCAATTGATCATAACAGCAATTAAAAATTTCAATACCAAACTGATTGTGTAAATTACTGTTTTCAAACAAACTAAATTTAATTAAATTTACAACCCTCTTAAACAAACTGATAGAATCTACATTGATTGGACAGATAACTTTTTCATATCTTCACAAAATTACATCTTAGGTAGTAAATCTCTCATTAAAATAACAATTTTAAAGTAAAGAGATCTTGAGTATTCTTCTGATGCTACTAATCAATAGTTTTAAGCATACACATGCATGTGATATTGATGTAATTGTAACTGCAGTATGAAGCTGCAGAAATTTAACAGCAAACAATTTTGCAGGGGTAAAGCCCTAGGAAACATTCCCCCAAACAAAGCGAGCAAAACTTACTACAAAATGTCAAACGATTTCTTACAATATGCTAGTGTACAGTTATCTGCCAATATAGTGGCCTACAAGTATCAAGTCCAAGCATATTGCTAGAAAACAGAGAAGTGCAGATTTTTGGTGATTTTTCCCATAGATTATCATTATGTAAATAAATCTAATTTATTTAATAATTATCTTCAGTCAGACCAGTATAAAAATATTTCCTTCATTTATTTATTCCTTCATTTATTGCAAACTGGTAAAAGTTCAAGGTCTTTCATTATGACTGACAAAAATCATAATTATGACCTTGAGGTCAAAAAGCATTTACTAAACCAATAACAGCCAGAACATGAGTCATGCCGAAGTTAGCCTGACCGAAGGCAAACCCCAGTAAAAAAGGGTTCAGTCAAATAAAACTTTGTGTATTTCTGGACCCAATGTCCAGTAATATTTTTCAAATTCTACATTTTGAATATATGAAAAGTCAAGTAAGTCTTTGTTTGGTCCAGTTTATTCTATTGGATTTTTTAAAAAGCATAACTCTTTTAGAAAATAAGACTTCTTTGTCATATAAGACTATTTAACTGCTTTAGTAGCTGCACTCAAGGTTTTAAACGATTTTCTTTGTGTGGGCTTTTTTAACAGTTTTTGATTTAGAAGATATAAAGCCATTGGAGACCTATCACATTTTTAATATATTCTTTTCTATAATGTCAAAATACACAAAATATTAAATAATGAAAAATGGTCTCTTGTCTATGTCTCCAGGGAAAAAAAATTCGTAAAATGACAGCTAGATATCGTAAAATATCATCCCGTGAGCCAGAAGATTCATATTCTGGCGAGCGGGATGATATTTTAAAATATCTCAGCATTCACAATTCCGATAACTAATTTATCATCGTTCAGTTCTTATAAAATGTTTCAAGTATCAAGCTTTTATTTAAATTCTCCTAACTATGTGCGGGAAATAATGTGCAAGTCTTGATATTTATCTGCAGATACTCCTTTGGGTCAATAATACGCAGTAAAATAGTCTATTCTAAATTAGTATTTACGAATACATGGCACCAAGATTTTGTTTTTATTATTAAAGTATAATCGTGTATGCATCAAAAAGGTCTTTTTAGTCAAATACACTACGTTTTATATAGATAGAAAAGAAATTCTTGTCATCAAACAAAAAATCCGCGAAATAGAAACCCATGACGTCATAGGTAAATCATCAACGTCATTTGTGTAAACAACGCCAGCTGGGTGGAGGAAACGTAGGATTACTTGGTTACCGCTTCAGTTTGCAATAAAATTTCATAAAATATAGGTAGGTTGCATTTCTTTATGTTGGTTGTGCTGTTCAAACTTTTTTTTGCATAATCGTCTCAGGATTAAAAAAATAGTTCCAGCATGATATATCAGAGAGTTGGAAAGACGTAATTTTCAAGAGAACTTTTCATGTGTTCCTCGACATTAAAAAAAAACAAGTTTTTTACAATTTGACTGATCTTCCTATTTTAGATCTAAGCGAGTCTGATGTAGGAAAGTCCAGAAAAAGCGATTTATACGCAGATAAAATACAAAATCACCAATGTGTGCATTTCATACTGTTTAACATTATGTACATAAACTTTGCTATTTAATGACCGCAGTCAAATTTTGTTTGACCATAAATGTCCTAAAAAATTATATGTTTGTCAAAGCTCAGCGATAAGTGGCCTTCAGAAATTTCTAAATTGGTTGAAATGTTACATGAAATATCATTCTGATGTAGCACAAATTGAATATCTGTTGTAACCTGTATTTTAAGTGTGGATCGTGGCTTTATGGCATATATTCTATAACTTTTCTTTAAATGATTGCTATTATATGCATTCAGCTGATTTACAATTTGAACTAAATGCAAATAATTGTCAAACATAATTATGCCTTTCTTGACTGACTTTTATCATGAACGTTTAAAACGTCTTAAATGTCATGTTCAAACTGCAAACGAGTTTATTCTGTTGAATTGATAAGGTAATTGTCTTGTCTAAATGCAGAATAAACATAATTATATCACAAAACAAAAAATGTTAAGAACAAATATTGAAGTCAGAAATGAATATTGTTGGTATCATTTGTTCTCAACTGATATCACTGTACAAACTGGTAGTTAAATAATAACATGTAAACATTCCACCAAAATCAAATCATTGTCTAACATATATGTTCAAATGCCTATCGTGATTGATTTCATCTTGACGAATCAGCCTCTAAAAGTTTAGAAAATTTGATAAGGCCTAAATTGTCTTCTTAACCAATTAAGCGTTTTTCGATATCAGCCTCAATAATTGTATGGAAGCCGTGCTATTGTTTGTCTTATATTTTTTGTATGGCTACCTGATGTACAATCATACCACATCTTCGTATTTCATAGTTTTCGATTGAATGATCATTGTCAAGGTAAAGTTCCTGTTTACTAATAGCCTTTTTTCCATCGTCCTGACATCCTCTTCCACTAGATTTACCTTACCAAGGATGTATTGTTCTTCTGTTTTATTCGAATTGGCTGGAACATGGATAATCAACCCTGTCTCACTGCTGCAATTGCTGTCTTCCAGCTTGAGAGATTTTTCTTTGCTTGCATGCTGATCTTCTAACATGCAATTTATTTTCTAAATCAAAAAATATTTTTATCAGTCAGTGGAACATATTATAATAACTGGGAGAACTTATTTATTTTTGTAAACAATTTTAAACAGTGATTTAATGAAATAACAGGAGAGAGTTATTTATTTCTTACATTAATGTTTATCATCCCTTCTGACTTCATTTATTTTCATTTACAAAATTTCAATGAAATTCACATTTAACCAATAAACTCTTTTTTTCTGTTTATTGTTTTCTGTTTACACACTCCTGTTTATCAGTACAAAGGTCGTTTCAAGCTCTATTAGATAAAGAAGCTTGCAGTTGTCTGGGATTAATTGTTGGAAAGATGATGTCAATTAATGTAAATTTAATGTCCCAAGGGTGCAATAATTCAGGCCTTTCCCACATACTTATCTTACAATGCTCATTTGATATCAGTGATTTATTGGAGAGTCTCTATGGGGAAAACTTTTGTGTCTTTGGGAAAAACTTTAAAGAAATATGATCATAAACAGAGGTGCTTTGCTAAGCGAAGCATGATATTACTGCAGCACATTGACATATGAAACTTTGGGTACCTGTGGAGCAGTATTTTGCTGGACACAAAAATGTGTTGGACACAGAAATAGGACTGGATCGGTGATGATTTTGACTCCCATGAGTCCTTTGACCCCTTTTATACAAAAATTGGTAAAATTCCTACAAAAAAATACCTGGAATAACTTTTGTTGCATTTTTCAGGACGAATCATTTGGAAAAATACCCTTAAAAATCTGATGAAAAATTAAATATAAATTTTTTTCAAATTACGGTATAAGAAATTAAATTTCCCCTCTTTTTGACCCTTTTTAGCTTGAAAAGGGTTAGATATAGAGAAAATCTGTTAACATAGTACTGAAAGGTCTCATCTTGAGAAATCAAATGCAAAACCCCTTCAAAATCAGATGAAAAATAAAAATATATCATCTCCTACAAAATCGCATATTGTAACCCTTTGGCTCCTTTTATACAAAAATTGGAAAATCCTATAAAAAAATGCTTGTAGTAAATATTGTTGCATTTTAAGGGGAATCATTTAGAAAAAAATCCCCATATACAAAAAAATCA
>JARWCS010363731.1:0-10526 GCA_034783895.1 Geukensia demissa | reverse complement strand
TTCGAGTATTTATACATCCCGCTCGAACTAACGGACGCCCCTTAAGCAGGGGTTCTACCTGCAGGCGGAGAAACCGATCGACCTATTTCTATACCCCGGCCGCCCTCGGGGGCTCGTGTAAAAGAGGAGGACAATATATTACAAGAAAACAGCATAAACGTACATGTTCACCCGTGATAGACATGCTGGACTAGAGGCCAAAGTGTCGGAATAATTTTTGGAAAAATTGGTAGAGGATCATACCTCCAAACATACCTGGTTCTCATAAGTCAGAACCTTCTTAGACAATAAAAAATTTAAAAGGAAATTACCGTATGGTCTTACGGTAAACAAGGTTAAGATGTTGAGGCTGTTCTTACTAGCTGTCATGAATATTCAAAAGATAACTTGATTATAACAATCAGGGGCATTCAAAAAAGATTTGTTGCAATTAACTTTACTAGTATATACGCAAAACGAAATGTTCGGCTGTTGAAGGCATCTTGGTTGACAGTTTAGGAATGGTAAACACAAACAATTTTATGAGTATCGGAGCACAATATTAGTAACACTTATTGTCGGTTAGAAGTAGATTGGTACTCAAAAGGGTTAAAAAGGGTAGGTTTACCACTGTCGCAAACGTATAGCTCTGAAATGCTTTATGCGCATTCAAGGAGTGATCTCGAACAAATGATTACCAAAAGAACCGAAAGATAGGAAGTTCGAGATTCAAACTTAGTATAAGATGTATTCAATCTGGATCAAATCCAACTCCAGTCCAATGGCAGGAAGACTGCTTCGTATGTTCAGGTGTCAAGATCTTTTTAGGTGATAAATTTCATTCAAGGCAAGTCTAACAACTGGCCTGTTGCATATGTCCAAGGACCCCTAGTGCATCAGCAGAGGCATTTACAATGTTTAATAAGGGTCTATGATAAAATAAGTTCGCCTGTTGCGCCAATCTTAGCGGTTTTCTCATAGGATCAATTGTTAAAATATACTGGCTTTTGAGGACAGACGCCGAATAAATTTGGTAAAACATGACTATTTTCAGTTTTTGACAACAATTCAAGTTTTATAACCAATAAAACAAGTCTTCATTTCGGTTTACTCAGCTTTTGCTTAAATATTTTGTCAAAAAGGATATTTGTACGGTAGAAATGCAACGATTTTAAATACCGTACAATGATTGTTATGACTTTACATTTAACATTAACTACCTCCAATGTCAGCAACTAAGTACTTTGTCCCTGGTGATGCTATTTCAAAGCCGGCTTCAGCCGATTTCGAGGTTTCCTGCCACTGTGCGTATATTGATGCCACTTCCGGTTCAAGTCCAATCAATAATTTGTCGGACAAAATACCAGCCTGTAAGATTTGACAAGTTTACGATCATAATAATAATATATCAGTTATTTTTTAAATGATGTATGCTGATTAATATTTTCTAAAGAGGCCAGGTAAGCAGAATAGGCTGCACGTGGTTTGCATATTGCAAAATCGAACGAAAATGAAGTAAATATCATGATAATATCAAAACAAAAAGACTTCAAATACCCTACTATTTGGATCAAGAGGTCAGTAATTTGTTGAACTTCTGATTGCCCTAAATTACAAACAAGTAAACGGGTAAAATCGACTAAGAAATAAACTACGACTACTTAAGCCATAATATATAGAGTGATGTTTTTGTGTTAGTACAGGTGCTGTTTATTAAATCCATATATCATTTTGAAAAATTTTTGTTAAAATTTAAAACATAGGAAAGGTGGAAAAAAATAAGAGCCTAAATTAAAGTTGCAACCCTGTGGCTATCTGACTTAAATGATATTTTATGTCAACTTGGTAGTAAAAAGTTCATGTGCTATGTCAATTTAGTATAAAAAAATTGATGTCCTATCATGGCTTTGTTATATAGTGTAATGTAAAACAAAAATATATACCCTTTTTATCATGATAAAGAAAATATTTGATCAAAAGCACAAAATAAATAGTAAAATAAGATAAATGGAAACAACAGTTTGGAAAATCTTTTTGAGTTAGTGTACTACGTGTACTACGAAGGACGGGGTAAAGCGGCTACTAGACCTGCTTCTGAATTCGTCGAAACAGGTAAAACTGTATAAAACTGATCATCAATATATAATATATTTACAAAATAGGGTATTTAAATGTTTCATTCGGAAACTCCTAAGATAGTTGTGGGGAAAATAAAGCTTCACCTCATATTGCTTTAAATTTCATTCTTGAAAGATGCTACAAAAGAAGGCTATTATAACTCGTTAAAACGGGTAAAAGAGATTAAAATTTACGAAAGGATGGAACGTCATTAGAACAGAAACGCAGTTTGATTGACTTATTGATATACGTAGTTGTTTAACCTCTAGTGGCAAATATTTCATGCACATTCAGGACGAAATAAGTTAGCAAACAATGAACCATAAATTTGATTG
The DNA here is from genome assembly GCA_034783895.1 of Geukensia demissa. Classification (NCBI taxonomy): domain Eukaryota; kingdom Metazoa; phylum Mollusca; class Bivalvia; order Mytilida; family Mytilidae; genus Geukensia; species Geukensia demissa. Next base: position 8,094 of record JARWCS010363731.1, on the reverse strand, counting down.
CTGGGGGTAAGGTCGGATTTCTTAAAAGCCACAGTATGCCAAATTAGGACTGTATGGGTGGGGCGGGAAATCGAGCCTAACCAAATGGTCACCTACGGACCACTCATTATTGGATGTTGCAAATTCATCTCTAATGTGCTGAGAGAGTGGGATTTTCCCAACACGGGGCACAGTGGAATCGTTCACGTCCGGGACTGGTTGAGAATTTACACATCACGCGCAACCAACGGACAACCTGTAAAAGGTGTTTTAATTTCTGGCGGAGAAATCGAGCAACCACCTCCTTAACCCCGGCCACTTTTGGGGTAGTTGAGTATTTATACAACTCGCCCAACCAAGTGACGCTCCTTTAGTAGTACATGCAGGCGCAAAAAACGTAGAAGCAGCTACCTAGGGAGGAATATTCTAGAAAACGTAATTGAAGACGTTGATAGTGAGGCATGTATCCGATACTGCACATGTGATAATTCTTCATGATGCCAATATAGAACATCTGTATTACCGGTCATTGTGTGTTTAAGCAAGGAAAAGGGATTCAAGAAAACCCCGAAACATATTTTTTGCAAAGAGTTGGATAGGCGGAATTGCCTCAGATGTATTGGTTAAAGGACACACAATAAGATCTGAACAAATGAGACAAATCCCATCACCACTTACTTTGATTAGCATGCGTTTTAATGGGAAACCCAATGAAACATTTCTTTCGCCTGAGACTTCTAAGCCAGTAGAACAGAATTTGTTGGACAAATGGTAGAGTCTTGTTCAGCATTCTATTCTGGCAAACAATGCTGTCAGGCCAATATTGTACAATGAGGGGGATGTTTATGAGGGTACAGGCATGAAAATAACTAATACATATGCTGTTTCTGTTAGTACTATATATTTCACCTATAATTACTCATTTAGATTTTATGTCAGTACCTGCATTGCACTTTCTCTCATGAACAATTTTGCATTTTCAGGCCATATAGCTGGAACAGTTATCACCCATCTGATTTCATCTTCAGTTACACGAGTTCCATTTTTCTCTAATTCTTTAATTGCGTCCTCCTTCAGGGCTTTGATAGAAGCCGCAAATACATCCAAAGCTAACATAGCTTTTTCTGGTCTGCCCTGTATATCATTTAGAAGAAGGGTTCTCAACTGTTGCTGTAAGTAAAATTGAACGATAATTAAGTTTGAAGTTTTGATCAGTGTTGAATGTTTAAATACAGGAAAAATTGTTCACCACTGCATTTTGTTTCGCTAATTAACCACCAATCTAATAAAATTTACTGTTTCACTATAATGTTCCCTAATGACCGTGCTCAGTTTTGAGAGGATGCCAAGCTTTTGAAAAGTTAATGATTTCTTTGTAGATAGCAATGTCTCATTTCCACACGTTAAACACCCCTTTGAAACATATCAGTATAGGTCCGCAAGTGGCAAGTTGCTGAATTAAATTTCTCGCGATTATCCAAGTAGTCCCAATCGGGCATCATGTAGCAATTTAATCCCAAGACTGACACTTTCTCCTCCCCTTAAGCTATTTATTGCTTATTTACCTGTTCGGGTTTTGAATATGCATGAACGTTAAACTACTAACAATCAATCAATCTTAAGTCCTGAACATGCATTCAACTTAAAAGAATGTCTTGAAAACAAAATGAACAAAGTGATTAAGGATTTAAGTTCAGCATGTTTAGGTAGTAAATAATTCACTATATAAAAACAACACCTCGGTGGTGTAATGGTTAGAGTACTCGCATGGAGTGCGGAAAATCCTGTGTTCGATCTTCAACCGGGTCAAACCAAAGACTTTAAAGGTTGCATTTGCTGCTCCTCAGCTAAGCTCGCTGAACTGTATGGGAAAGGACGAATACAGAACAGCCTGTAGTCAAAGTCATGTCTGTGTTAAGCGGCACGTTTTTCTGTCGGCTTTTGCTTTCGTGAGATGACAAGTTAGAATTCCGGCTCAATGTGTCGGTATGGTAAAAAGCTTGGTTCAATCACCATCATTTATGCATGAAATATTTTCCACTGAGGTAAAGCCACATTTAATAAATAAACTAATCAAAAGCTTAAATCTAGAGGTCTTCAAACGGCCTTTAACGGTCTTTGGTTGAACTCCTTACGACAAGCTCACGAGTGTATCCCGTGTCAATATCGACAAACTATTAGACTATATAAGATAAATCCGTCAGTCTCCAACATTAAAAATTAATTTAAAAACGTCGATTGCGAAAGACTTTTAAAGTATTTAGCACATGTTTGTCTATATTTACGAATTTAGGCTTACTATTTAATTCCCATTATAGAATTTTGCTATGTATTTATTAATGCTATAATATTTATGTCTGTTTTATATTATATACTAAATTTTATTCCATCTATGATGCTCTTTTTTACAAATATTTTGTTTGTTACGTCTGTGATATGGGTTTTTACAGTTAAATCTTAACTTTCATTTGACTTTTAACTTAAAATTTTCTACCAATGTTGAATAAACAATCCTGAATGGACAATTTTGGTATGTTATATGTATATTTTAAGGCATAACCTCTAATAAGTAACATTAGAACAGAAGCATAGGAAGTGAAAGATCCAAACATAACAAAAATGACTCTGCTTTAGAATTTTAGCAAAATGCAGCACATTTCTGTAAAACATTTTTTTGATAAATTTCACGTCACTCAATTGTGACAATAGGGCTGAAGACTACCCTCGAGGAAATGATCCATAACCTAAGGTATCCAAACAGTTGTTTACAAATACAAAAATTACCCATGTTGAATAAAAATGAATATTTTTGGTATGTTATATGTACATTTCAAGGATTACCCTCTAAATGTGATAATCGACTCTCAACTTAGATGACATGCATGAAGTTTCTGTCAAAGGTCAGTGACCAGCAATATCGTCAATCTAAGTGACAACCCTAATGTTTATTATACACCTAAAAAAGTGATATGTGTGGCATGAAGTTCAAGGCAATTAAATAAATAAAAGCTTCAATATTAACAAAAACACTACTGTAGTCTGCTTACTTGGTTTTTATACAGCATCATTTTAAAATTTTCAAAGTAGATACAGGATTCAAGTTTTCCTGCAGATTGTAGTTTAGCATAATCGTCTTGTGCTTTTGAGCCAAACTGCTTAAACCTTTTACAGTCGTCAAAAAGAACAGATGTATTAGTTTTAAATTCTCTGTCTCCTTTCCACTTTTTAATTGATATTTTCAATGGCGATTCTTTGTACCTTGTCTTTGTGGAGAATGCGAACCCAGAAAATGCCGTACCAAAGTCGATTGCTACCACTGCTTCATAGTCACTGCTTGACATTTTCTTACTACAAAAAAATTGAAAATTATAAACTTAACTTACTTATAAAGAATCAACACAGAGCACAAATTTGACATTTTAATTAATTTATTGAGTATTAAGCCTAGTTGTTTACTAAGATAGTTTTAATGATATTAAAATTGAGTGCAATTTGCCAGTCATATCTCTCGATCATCACCAGGTATTGTTATGTGTTCACCATTTTTGTATTTCGGAGCTTTTTACAACTTCCGTTATGGTATGGACTCTGCTTCATTGTTGAAGACTATAATGGGACCTGTAGAAGTTTAAATTCTACTGTCATTTGATGGATGCCTGTCTCATGAACAACCATGCCACATCTCCTATTTCTATAAATTAAACGTCATTTATAATATTTTGTATATACCAAAGTTAAGTAAGTTTTTCAAAGATATCTGAATACCTTTCGTCGTTTCCGGCGAAGAAATAATGCATATGTTTGAACTTGAAGATGACAAGGAATGGATTTTTTATCTTCACCACCAGAACAAGCATATGTATACACTTTTAAAACACTCTTAAATTTTACCTTGAATACTGCATTCCAATAATACCAGGCGTGTGACCAATTAAAACTGCTCCTTTGACAATAGCTGAATATGCTTCTGGTGGAACGATTATCTTTTTTGAGTGTTTTCGAAACTGGGATGCAACGTTCATTTGAATTATTGAACTTCCAGCGAGGTCTCCAATAATTATAACGTTTTCTATTTTCTTTGATAAAAATGTGTTTAAAGATGCTTTAATTAAACTCGACAGATTTTCTACTGTTGTGTTGAAGCATGATTGTATGAGGCCTTCACTGAGGATAAGATACTCCTCTTCCATCCTGACCTGTATTTCATCTTTATACCGCGACGCCTTCACTGCCTCTTCTAACGATTCTCCGTGACTATCCAGAAGTGACGTATTAAACAGTTTGCAAGGAAATGGTACGATGCAATATGGTGTTTTTGATAATTTTACCTTATTGAAATTTCGGATTAGTTTCATTGTGGTATCAGGATGCGAATTGTGTATTTTCTCTAAAAGTGGGGCACCAAAAATACTAATAAGGACGCTAAAAAAATCTGCATCTACCAAGTCATTGCAAATCCCGTATTGAGATGTCACATGAACATCTTTTTTTGTTTCGCTAATCTGAAAATTTCCTGACGTTTCTTTCTTGAAAACTGCAATTTCAGTGGTTTTTCCTGCAAAGCACACATCACTCATTTTACTTGTACATGTGTTAGATCACGTTTTTAGATTCATCATTGTAACTTAGGCTTGGGTCTTCCTCGGAAAAAATGTGTTGCGTGCCGCAACTTTGCTTTGTGAGGCTACGACACATTCTTAAATCAATCATGATTAAAAAGAAGGATATTGTGCAATAGGACATTCTACTGAAGATTATCTACAAGTTTGGTAAAATTTCTAATAATCGTTTAAGAAAGAGAAACGAATAAGAATGGTTACCCCATTGTTCAAATTACTCAAATATGTTCAAGTCAAAATCGCCGCCAAAAATGTATATAAAGATTTGTAGTTCAATACTAGCCTTGATATTGAAGATTCACGTGTAAGTTTTGTTGAATCCTGTGGAATGATCTAGGATGAATAGCGGACTAGAGAAGTGTTGCGCCGACGATAATGATTAAATTCAAAATTCAAATGATTAGGTTCAACATACTGACCTGAGTCTAAGTGAAAAAATGACCATAAAAATTCAATGTTGATTTTGAAAGAAAATAAAATAGATACTGCAATAATGAACATGCTTCTGAAGATCACATATAAGTTTGGTTGAATTTTGTTGAGGGGTCAAGTAGGGGGTAGCGCCCTATAGAAGTGAAACGCCGACAACGACAGCAATCCTTATGTGTCGCCCTGCTTTAGATATTTAATGCATATTCAGGACTAGAAAAAATTCAATAAATATCAAAATTATCGAAAGTGTGGTGGGCTAGGACAAAAGAGCGCAAGGTCTTTGACTGCCACTGGAAAATGGCCGACCTCAGGGTTGACTTCACTAGCAAAAATACAGTATGGTATAGCTTTGTAACTGGCTACCTACCTACCAATCACAATGAGTTGATACAAGGGGTCTTAAGCGTGCCGTTCTCTGAACAATTGGGGTCTTAAGTTCTACCTGTAATATTTGAGCATTTATACATTCCCCACAGGCAAGAAAGCCCCTTTCGGAGGCGAAGTTCCTATAGGACCGAGAGAACACTTCCTGTGGGAAAAGATATCTATACATTCCGTTCAACCGATAGACTCCTTTAGCTGGGATTCTGCCTGCTAGTGGAGGAACCGAACAGTCTGTTTCTATACCCCGGCCGCCCCCGTCGTCAATGTTCCATGGGCACCATGCTGTTGGTATTTGGAATACAATTAAATTTTGATGAATACAGCCAATGCTGTCCCCCTGCCCTATCGTTGATGATCAAACAGATTGTGGCTATGGAAAAATACATGCCAGTCTATGTGTTTGCCTAAAGAGTTGAAAAAGCGTCCTTGAATTTTACGGGGTGCACATATATACGATGGGTTCTCTGCCACGTTGTTTAAACCCTCCCATAGGCAGACATAAATGTGGCAAGAGGTATAATAATTTCCAAAGTCGACCCCGTGTTGATATATCTTTGCAATATTGAAATGAATGTCCATTTGTTTATAGTTGAAAAGGCTGGATTTTTTGCCCCTTCCGAAAAAATTCCAATTTGGGCCGAGAAGTCTTTATATTTATCCTCTTACTTGTAAATGCTGCGTGCTTAGCGGATAAACAGCTAGCAAAAACAATTTTAATGTCTTTTGATTGACCCAACGGGGGGTCAAACCCGTGACCGTCTGCACTAACCATTAGTCCAAAGTGCTCGTAAATTTATGTAAAAATGTCTAGATGCACAATGTTTTATCTATTTCAACCATTTAACTGATATACTACACGTGTATTGATATTATATTTAAGTATGTGTTCCTACCTGCTAATTTAATATAAACAAATTTTTCATCGGTCTGTATAATTCTGGGGATATTTTCACAAATCTGGCAATAGACAAATGCTGACTCTGGCTCGGTAACTACTAGAAGCTGCTCGCTGTTTATTTGGGCCTGAAAAAAATTATCACAAGATCAGTTATCAACTATAAAATAGAAATAATAAAATATTCAAGCAAAAACTGACCATGTATGTTTTAACATTGTACTTAAAATGTTTAGGATACCTTTTTTAAACCCTGAGTTAACAAGTATCATAACAGGGTACAACCCTGTAAACAACCTACGTAAGCAAGAGGATAATTTTGCCATGCGACGAAGCTTGCACTGACATTTTCTAACTTTTATGCTTATGTGTCTAAAACACGGATTGACTTGTTCAAAGTTCATAGTTTTACCTCGACATTTTGTTCTTAGTTTATATGTATATGTGTCGCGTTCCGTCTTTATCGTGTTCTCGAGATTTCCGTGTTCAATTTTCTCCTTGGATGTCGCCATAATGTGCCCATGACATGATAGTTTTTAAGGTCCTGTTCACACAAGGCTTAACTTAATCCGGATTAACTTAATCCAGATCAACTTAATCCAGTTTACCGGTAACCTGTTGCGTTCACACTAGTGTTGGGGTTGTGCCTTAACCTAATCCGTATTAAAATTGAATCACAGAAATCAAAAAGTAACGTTATCAATTATGACGTCAGATTTAATCCACATTTGCGTTCACACTACAATTTGATTCGTATTTGATCCGGATTAACTTAATTCGAATTAATTTAATCCGGATTAAATCAAATCTAATGTGAACGGAAAGTGACTTAATCCACATTTACCTGAGTTAATCCGGATTAACTTTTATAGTGTTAACAGGGCCTAAATCACATATTGCATGTTCAACATTCACCCTATATTCTGTTATTAAATGGTTCAGTTTCCTGCACTGTCGTCTAACTTGATAAGGTCTAGCATTTAATTGTGGAATAAAATATTGCTACAAAAACAGTATTATAAAAATATAAACATAAATTTTACAGAATCCAAAGAACTAAAAAAATAAAGTTGTTTTCCTTTCAATTATCTCTAACCGCCTCGGTGGTGTAATGCTTGGTTAGAGTGCGGAAGGTCGTGGGTTCGATCACCGACCGGGACAAACCAATGACATGAAAATTGGTATTTGCTGCTTCTCGTCTAAGCAAGCAACATTTAAGAGTTAGAGCAAAGACTGGTCGGCCCATAGGCAGAGCAATGTGTATGGATAAAATTGCATGTATTCTTGTGGACTGTTGCTTTCGTGAGCTAGCACGTTAAAAATCCAGCTCAGAGTGTCGCTCAAGTAAAATACAGGGTTCATTCATCATCATCATCATTCATTAATATGCTCTCCTCCTGAGTATGCATGAAATATTTGCAGCTGGAAATTAAGCAACATTCAATTAAAAATAAATAAATCAATCAATCATCGTCTATTTCTTTAGCCTAGGCTGTCTTATGCCCGCCACAGGTTTGCTGAATTTTCTCGCTTTGGTGGTCTTGGATTGATTTTCTTTTATCTTTCTGGCAACTTTCATATACGTTTACTTTTTCTGGTCTATCAATGTATTCCAATGCAGAGGATATTTCCGCGGTAAACCACAATTTACGGTAGGAATACTGCAAATCAGCTGAGTTTTGAACAGGTCAAAAAAAGTTATTACCGACATTACAGAAATACAAATACAATATAAAAATTAAAAAGATTATTGTGCTGCATGTATGATATCAACATTGTTTTATA
>JARWCS010363730.1:0-18432 GCA_034783895.1 Geukensia demissa | reverse complement strand
TTTTGTTGGCCATGGTCTTGTCTGTCTTCCGACTTAACGATTTCTGTCTGCCCCTTTGGTATCTTCGAATTCCTCAGATTGTCCGGAATTTAAGCAGCCCCTGCATCTTTAAAGACGGGAGAACATTATACTAACTCGCCAAATGCTGTTGGATACAACCATATATGGATATTAAACATTCAAAGTCATAATATATCGACCGGGTTTGTAGAGTTTCTGAAGGTGATACAAATTGATGAATTACTTCCTCTGCGACACAAATACAGAGCCCATACGAAACATATCCATATTACTTGGTCACGGTTTAACAAGTGTTGGTTAATGAAAAAAATGAATAAATGAAAACATTTCCAATAATTATCATTTATTAAAAAATATAAAAATATAGGGTCGACCGGGCGACAGAACACACGCCTAATATTTGTGACCCTAAGGCAATTTAAACTTAAGTCTAAAATTTCAACAACTTGTGGATGGGACGGCCAACAGGAAACACGCATCATATTTGTGACCTTAAGAGGAATCAAACTTATGTTTAAGTAGCAACCATTTTTGGGGCCGTTTGGTGGCCAAGGAAACACGTTTCATATTTTTTGGCCTCAGAGACAAATGATACTTACGTTTATAAGAACACTCATTCTAGTTCTGGAAGGTTTTTGTTTCCGTTTTCGATAGCAACAGCATATCAACACAACGATGATAATTATGAACACCACACTAGCGCCTCCAGCGGCCGCTCCTATTATGATCACCTTGTCTATTCCATCATTTGTCTGCTTTGGTCTGGCAATACACGTTTCATTTGAGTTGTTACCATATTTGCAATTGCAGACGTCAACAGTAATTCCATTACTGGTGCAATTATTGCAGAGAGGGTCACAATGAACACAAACATTACTTCCATTACCATAGTAACCCAATGGGCAAGAGGTTGTACAAAGATAATACGAAGGTGACGGTTCAAGTTCAAACTCTCCTGTTGAGTTTAGAGCAAAGGAAATGCGTGTGCTTGTTTCTGTGCTTTGTGAAGTTGTGTTTTGTAACTCACACCTGGAAACGTTCATCAATTTATCTGATATGTATAGGAACATCTCGCTCGGACACGAATCTCTACAATGGCCATTTGAGCAATCCAAAATGCAATTTTCTGTACTCTGTGGAAAAGACAAGATAGATAAATGTTTAACAGAAGGCATCTAAATATTAATTATACATTTACAATAGAAGTTGAGATGGCAAATTGTTCTACCCTTGATCTTTCGTTAGACCATTATCCCGTCTGTTACATAAAGGGTATACATTTTTCTGGATAGCTTCTACAGTTTAGCGCTATGTTTTACTTACTCGTCTGTATGTTTGTAAATGGGTTAAGATGTGTATATTTTCAGCGTTTTTATTTTGTCAGAACTTACTGCAAATTGTACTTTTTCTTTTTTTTAAATACTCAGATAAAAGTTTTTCATACTCAGATAAAAGTTTTTCATATCTTCCTAGTTTTTAATGCTACAGAGTTTTAGTTTGCTAGATATTTATACATGAATTGAAGAAGGTCTTTGTTGTTTTACGGAAAGCTTAACTTTATCTTTTTGGTGTATACTTGTTAGATTTTTATGATAACTTTTGGTGCAATGAAATATATTGAGAGTTTTCTTGTTTGCTGGATATTTGTACCTAAATGAAGATATGCATATTTTAGAGGATTTGATTTATATTTATATCTGCTGGGGATAGTTGAACTTTGTAATTTTTGGTGTTAGTTCCTGTATAAAGAATCATGCATAGGTTTATCGGATAACTCCTCCAACAGTTTGAATGCTAGGAATTTCACTTGTTGGTTTGTTGTATTTACTGTTACTTGTTTTTCATTAAAACATCAATTTTCCGATTTGTTTTAAAGAAATAATATGGAATATATGCCAGAAAGATACAATTTACATCTTTTTTGAGTTGTGCACTGCATAATTTCTCGTTAAGCTGTTGCCTAAGTTCACTAGATTTCCGTGGGCACGAAACAAGTTCTTTGAAAATAGTGCCTTGCATTTCTCTATCTTATCAAAAAGATTGTTGCCCAAAAAAAAAAAAATTAACTGTTCTAAATGCCTAAATTTCACTGTACGAAGCGCTTTTCTTGATTAACCTTTAACAGGTACGCTCGGCACCAAATATTGGAAAACAGGGAGCAGACGGGCAGAGAGGCGTCCCTACCGTATTACAGAAATTTTGTAGTAAGACTGATCGGATCAAGTACTCTAATACAGACTAAAAATATAAGAATTGGGAAGTTTCCAAATTACATTCCAGTACCCAAAAATATATAAGAGCATACAACTCAAACATATTTGAATAACCTCACATGTTATTTTCGGTGACTTGCGTTGTGGATTTTAAGGTTTGTATTAATTATTTGGAAATGTTGTATGTCTGTCTCATCGATACTCATACCAAATCTCCTATTTAATTTAGTACCTTAATTCAAATAAAAAACTTAATATTTCACAACAGCAAACTTTGGATAAATTCAAGTTTTCATTTAGCGAAATGAAAGATTTGAGCAACTTCAAAAATGGCACGTTTATATATAATTTAATTTGATGAGAAATTACACATTTTGTACCATTCTTAAATGTAAACATGCTTCTTGATATTTAAGGTTGCAAATAGATAGACCCAAAAGTTGTCGGTAATTTAAACTGAATATTAATTTGAGGGAGAAAGCGTTCGAATTTTTAGGGCGAGCATGGAAGTAAATTTGGATCCTTTCTATTTTACACATTTTCGATCGTGCCCTTTTTGACGCACTTATGCGTCTAGTTTACTTTCAATGAATCCTGGGATGTTGCTATCCTGCAATTTTTACCTTTCGCTTTTTTCAAATTCCTTCTACGTCCATTTCCCCATTAATCAGAAGGTCTTATTCCGCTAGAATTCCAGTTATATTGACAAAGATGTGATTGTACGTTTGCTTTTTAATATGATCATTTAGCAATTTTTTATGATTTTTTTTTATTATTATATATATATATATAATGCAAAAACTTATGTTTTAATTTTTACAGCGATTTAAGAATTCATCGCGCTAAAACTCGATTTTAATGCCTCATCCTCTAAATGTCCTCAAATTTTTAAAATTTTAGAAATTGGAGTGGTAATATGATTCTAATGTAAAGTATTACACACTGATCAATGAAGTATTGAATGTAGACAATAACTTATATAGCAATTTGATAAATCGATTTGGATCGTTTCCAAAATAAAAAGAAAAACAAAATTAAAATTTGAAAGTTGAACTTTTCTTCCTGGTTCTTTCAAATCACATGTTGTAGAAATATGTATATATATAGCTGTCTGGGAAGTCCCTTATTGCAGCAATTTGCGACAAATATGCGAGCGAATTTTAACACTGAAAAATTATATGCAATAAAAAAGGTTTAGTAATATTTAGTATTCCAATTAAATCCTGGTAACGGGCGGATCCTGAAATCAGTCGCTGATATTGAATCTGAAGTGTAAGAAATGGGTCCTATGAATCGCAGATTTTGTTTTTAAATGTTTGGTGTTCGGGGAATCCTTATTTCTAACCAAGTGGTTGTTTGTCGTTTTGAAGAACATTACACAATAGACCATTTTCTCTGAATGACACACATTTCATTGTATTTTTCTCATGTTAAGACTGGTTTAACAATATGAAGCTATGAATTATCTAGCAGTCGGACATAGCCTGATTCTATAATTTCACAAGGTACATTTTATATGCAAAATGATATAAACGATTAGCATGTACAATCTCAGTCCTCGAAAAAGTCTTCTAAACTTTAGCTCCATGCCTTCGTCGGCTTTTTACTTTGCTAGAAAACGTCATTTAATACTAAGACACCGACAATTTGATTTTCTAGAGATTTCGGGCCCTTACCAGATTTTTGCGGGCATCAGGACAAGAATATTAAAACAAACTCCCCCATACAACGTACAATGAAATGGGTCGTGTCTAACGAAATTTAAGTAAACGTTTCAAGATTGGACAAGTTTTGAGCGCAACTCAGTCGCTTTTATTTACAAATTCCCTGTTGAATGGGAAACTTCGCTGTTTTTTTTTTATTTTCATTTTTTGACCCCTCGTTCGGGAAGGGTTTGGTACCCACTGAACTAGTTTAACCCAACCACATGTTTCGTGTGCCTGTCCCAAGTCTGGAATTGTGGTTATTTACCCCAAATCTTTTCATTTTCATATTGGATATAAATTTCTTATTTCCTAATAAGAACGTAAAGTACATTGTTAGACAGAATACGAGATATTGTGATAGTTTTATAAAAAGTCCAGTTTAACTTCGGACTCATTTCCCTTTGTTGCGGGAGTGGAAATGATCTCTGATGGGAAGACCGACTTTCCAGGGATTTCCACGTTCCTACAATTATCAAACTTAGAACAGGGATAATAATTATGTCAAAAGGAAATTGATTATTTTGAAAATGTAAACTCGACTTCCGTTGTTATTATGATATATATTAATGGATAAATATCTGGACAGCGAAAATAATCAAGTAATAAAACGAATTGTTAGCACTCACTGATTATTGTCTGGTCAAGGAGTAAGGGGGTGTTAGATATAAACAAACACCTTACATTGTCATATGTTAATAACAATAGTAACAAATAACTGACCCTACTGACTGTTGATTGCCTCCCACCTGGGAGCTTACAATAACTGACCCTATTGACTGTTAGTTGCCTCCCACCAGGGAGCTTACTATTAACATTTTACTTATAAGCCTTACCGACAGATTTTGCTGGAAAATTCAGTCTTTTTATGTATTAACGAATAAAATGAAAATGTGCACTCCTTCCTGGATTTGATGATGATTCTGAATTTTTATGAATCACTTTCATAGCTGTCAAATGAAGTATAACAGGGAGTTTTTGAAGTGATGACCATTTAGTTAATACAAGTGATGACCACTTTGTCAGTACATGACACTTTATATGTCTGTACTTAATTTAAGACAAAAAAGATTAAATTGTGATGATAGCTAGTAGTCAATATTCATTTACTCCAGGAATTTGGAGAATTACTTCTTCATAAGGAGGTTTCACTAAATATTTTTATAGTTATTAATACTCTCCACAGTTTTATCCATAATTTGAAAAAAATTCCAAACAGCAGACTACAAATCAGCTTGGTCATTCCACCAAAAATATCTGACCGAAACGAAAGACTGATAATTCCTGATCTGAGGAGAGAAAAATCGTCAGAACACAACTACCTAGTGCAATACGTTTAAAGGCTTTCAATAATTTAGGATTTAAACAAATGCAGCAAATTTCTGTAAAAAAATTATGTGATATATTTCATGCCAGACAAGTCTGACAACATGGTTGGTAAATACCCGCGGGGACCTATGGTTCACCACTAGAGCCATCGACCCAGTAATTTCAAAATTCAAGTTTACAAATGTTAAATAAACGTGGGGAATTTTAGTATGCATTATGTACATTTGAAGGAGTAACCTCTCATCAGTAACATTAGAAGCAAACATGGGAAGCTAGTAGTAAAAAAAATAATCAAACACAAACAAATCGAAATAGGAAGCCAAATCCGACGGCAGGGACAACTACAACGTTTCGTAGTCATTCCGTGTTTTCATTGCTTTCGAATTAAAACAAATGTAGCAAATTTCTATAAGAAATTATGTGATGATTCAAGTAGTTAAACTGAGCAAAGAAAAGTTTTAACGACAGATAATTCATTTAATATAACTGAACAAAGGAAACTAGTTAGCGTCAAATAGAAGTCAGATAATTCATCTAATAGAACTGAGCAACGGAAACCAGATACAGTCAAAAAGAGTACAGAAAATTCATGTCATAGAAATGAACAAAGAAAACCCGTAACGGTAAAAAAGACAGATAAATCACGTAATAGAACTGAGTGAAGAAAACCCGTAACAGTCAATCAGAATACAGAGAACTGAGCCAAGGAAACCCGTAACAGTCAATCAGAATACAGAGAACTGAGCAAAGAAAACCCGTAACAGTCAATCAGAATACAGAGAACTCAGCCAAGGAAACCCGTAACAATCAATCAGAATACAGAGAACTGAGCAAAGGAAACCGTAGAAGTAAAAAAGACATATAATTCCTGTAATAGAACTGAGCCAAGGAAACCCGTTACATGTTATAGAATCGAACACGTACTAGTAATTGAACAGAGCAAAAGGGACCCAGAAGAGTCTCGTTTTATGATGTTTGCATGCATTTATAATAAGTTAGATATAAATTATATATATTTTTGTATAGTATTAACATGGAAAACCAAAATGTGGTTAAATCATTTACTTTTTTGACGTCAGACTTTAATTTAAGTCCTATTTTGACATGTAAACAAGATAGGTACAGGTAAAACAAGGACACGAGGTCTTACATACTATACTTATATAATATCCGATAAGAAAAAAATGTACATTTGACATTAATAAAATCACATATAAGATAGACTAAACAAGAGAACGCCGATTATATACACTGTATAGAATGTTAAAATTTGTTGATATGGTGGTTAAATGTGTTTTATATTAAGATACGGGTTTCAATTTTTCGGTTTTAGGATATCATACGGTTTAAAAAGGGATCGGAATAAATTAGTTTTATATTGGACAGGTTTTTGATTGTACAATTACACAGCTCGGGGAAGATATAGATATAGACAATCAATATACCAGGCAAGGTAAAATTAAAATAAAAGTGGTACCAGACTTATGTAAATGGCCATACTAGATTGAACTGCTACATTACCCTCATTCATTATATAACGTTGAAATTTTATATTTGTTTTTGTTATGTTCTTATAAATTCTGCAAAAACGAAGTAACTTTCCTGCAATGAACCCCACGGGTGCTAAGACAAAAACTTGATCTCCTCCTACTCTTCTATATGTCCCCAGGGGAAGTTCTCCTGTGGCTGGCATATTTTCTGACCTGGAACAAACCACAAGGACTTCAAACCAAACAAAACAACGAAAGTTCACTATACTGGCCGAGAACTATCACTATACTGGCCGAGAACTATCTCTATACTGGCCGAGAACTATCACTATACTGGCCGAGAAGAAATCTCTATACTGGCCGAGAACTATCACTTTACTGGCCGAGAACTATCTCTATACTGGCCGAGAACTATCCCTATACTGGCCGAGAACTATCTCTATACTAGCCGAGAACTATCTCTATACTGGCCGAGAACTATCACTATACTGGTCGAGAACTATCTCTATTCTGGCTGAGAACTATCACTTTACTGGCCGAGAACTATCTCTATACTGGCCGAGAATCATCTCTATACTGGCCGAGAACTATCTCTTACATAATATTAACCGCTACAACTATCTCAAGCCTGCTGGTAACCGCGCACAATTATTTAATGAATCCAGTATCGAAACAAATCCTACATGTAGTCAAACATAATCGTATTTTATAGAATTAATCAATGCTGAGCCTTTGCGATATATTTGCTATATATATATATATATATAGGTTTTACAAAATACGATTATCAATGTTTCAACAATGTTGGATTTATTTCTCTAATTATTTAATGGACTAATTTTGCTGATTTAAATTGAAACATTGTCTGATCAATTAAGGTAGATCATTACTAAAACTTCCCATGAGTAGTATTTTTTCATACTTTACATAATTTAGTCTGTATCATGACATTTCAAAAATAAAAACAAATATATATGTCACTGTTCTTGTTTTTGAGCTTATTTTATAAAGCTTGTAAAAAGGTAAATACACAATTTTGTAAACGGAAAGAAAACCAACAGATAGTATTTTGAAATGAAAACTGAAAAGATTGCTTTTATAATGTGCTTTGAGAAAAAAAATTTGGGGGCACCGTTCTAGTTTACAAGCTGTTTAAAATCATTGTGATAAATCGAGTTTCAGAGATTTGTGGTTCATACATTAGGTACATAATTATTAAAGAATGACATTCTTTGTATATGTAAGAACATGATAATCTCTTTCTTCATGAATAAGATCGGGACGAAGCCGAGATCTATTCATGAAGAAAGAGATTAACTTAGAATATTGTAATGTGATCAAGATACCTTCTGATCTAATTATTATTCAAGAAGTTTGGCCTGTATAGCAAGTAATTAGTTGCTGTTGTTGTACAACAAATGTGTTAACTTTTAATTTATATTTAAACGTCACTTTACCTTCAGCCAATAAAGTGAAAAGATGTGGTGTTATTTAGTTAAGGATGGTGCTACTGGCCTGGTTGACACAATTTTTAATTTGGAAACATTATTTTCATTTAAATGTAGCAAAGTATTTTTTGCCGATGAAATGGTAGGATTTTGTCTCTTCTAACTGAATAGAATCATGCTATTAATATTGGGATTTTTCTGTTGTTCACCTGCAATTTTAATGAATAGTTAAATAACAAAAATGATTAATTGAAAAATTTCGACTGGGGTATATTAATTAATATCAATATTCGAAAATCATAAAATATTATATAAAATAGGACGAGCTCCACTACAATATAATAAATAGTTTTCACACAAGTTTTTTTTTCGATAATTATGAATTATAATTAACATTTATATTAATATGAAATCTATTGTATTCTTATTGTTAAGAAAGTCTTTAACAGAAAGTTAATGCATAAATGTAAAAAAAATCCAGATTTAAATTTTTTATGTTTTTTAAGTGTTGTAAATATTGTGATATAAATTTTCATTCATAATAATCATGTTATCTACCAATAATTGATTTTTATTGCTGGAGCATATACCAGAATTAACTAAGGTGTTAAAATGACCCCAGGCATTTATTACAAATGCAGTTGAACAAGAGGATAATCCCCTATTAAGAACATGGTTCTTCACAGTTAAGAGAGACAAAATCCTACTGTTTCATTGGTCGAGAGCATTTTACCATGTTCTTAAGTTGATCTAGAGTATGATTTTTATATGACTACCGAGAATTGCTTTTCATTAACGAATAAAATGGAAAGGAAAGGAATATCCATGAGTAGTTTAAACTCATTATGTAATCAAAAGTGGAATGGGTTAGGTAAATATGCAAAAATAAATTGAAATTTGAATTCCCTCCAAAAATTATATAATAAATCATGTGATCGAAAATTACAAAAATAGTCGGCTTATGAGCAGGATTCATAAAAAAGTTAGTACCATCGATTTTTAGGTAAATAATTGTCATCTCTTTATCATGTTAATCTAAAGTGTAAATAGAAATAAACATAATGTTATTAATTATTCATCTCTTCTGTCTTAGGAAAATGTGTCTGTTTTTAGTAAACTGTGTAAGTTTATCCGAATTGTAAATAAAAACAGAAGGTTGAAATCCACGAACTACTTAACAAAACAGGAGTGCAGCCAGGTACTCGGGCTTGTTTTGCGCGCGGCACTTATATGGAATCTTTCGGGAAGAGTACAGAATTGTTTCCGAGTTAACCAATCTATGCTGGCGACCATAAACTTTATAGAGGAAGGATTTAAACCTTCACTGGATGTATTGTTGCAGTAATTTACATAAAAACCCTCTACTTAAAAAGTCCTTTTACTTAGAACTGGACCGGGAGTGTTGGATAGACTGCAACACCTAGATGGGCCTGAGTGCTGTGCTCCCGGATCAACTGCGATACATCAACCGCATATAAAAAAGCAGGTATGCCCTATTAATTTGTTAGAAAGGGGTCTCTTTTATTTCCAGTTCGCCTGGGTATATTTGGCTGATTGATGATGATTACAGATATAGATCTGTTGTTGACCAATTATAAGACATCTTTTAAATTATTTTTACAATTTCAGTTTTTTCTTGAAAGGCCAATTTTGACCATTTTTGTTTCATTGCCAACGATGCTTTTTCTTAAATTAATAAAAAATGATGTATATTTTAGTGACTGTGCATAAAGTGATGCAATGAATGATTTTTTTCTTCAAATTTTGATTACTCAATTTAAGAAGCGAGCAGTTGTTAGTTTGGATTGGCTTAAGTACACTATATGTTGATTAATCGGTGACTACTTAACATCGTTAAAGGACAGATTATCTGATCAGAATTGTAAATCGAATAATGTGTTAACCGTTCGATTATTTATCCAGTCTCTCGTGCAAGACGGGAATATCCTTTTTCGACATTGTTGGATCTAATTATGAAATATGATTATGAAATTTAAAAAAGGGAAAATCAAAACATGCTGACATGAACGCGTTATCACTCGATACTTTTTGAATACAAAATCGATCACCAGACTACCAAGCTATCATCAACAGTCTCGACAATGCGAATAACAGGTGTGACCACTTCAATAACGACGGTATTTTTGTGATACTTCCAAACAGAGCTACATTGCTTATTATTGTGTAATATAAATTGAACCACCAATGGTCAAGTAGTTTCTTAGAATTGGATCATTGGGAAATGGAAATTCGTAACCGTCTCTATACATATACCGCCATCAAAGATCATCCCGTTTAACGGGTGGGAATTTCGGGCATAACATTAAATCATTCCAATAACTTAAACAAACCCCAACAAACCGTGCTCTGCTTTTCAATATGTCATTGGAATGTTTGAATACCCAAGCGACTGGAAAATTGCCTGTGTCACTCCTGTTTTAGAAGTGGTTCTCGTGAACTTGTATTTAATTACAGACCAATATTGTTTATTGTAAGTCGTAGGCAAAACTATGGTAAAATGTGTTTTTAAACATCTGTTCAATTTCATTAGAATATACGACATCATAACAAATCTTTAATCTGGTTTTATGCCGGGAGACTCGACCACATATAAATTATTGAGCTTAACGGATGCATTTGGGCGGGCACTCGGCCTAGGTAAAGAAATTCGTGTTATTTTTGTGACATAAGCCGTGCTTTTTGATCGGGTATGGCATGAGGGACTTATTTATAACTTGAAAGAGTTTGATCTCTTTAAGTGGTTTCGGAGTTATTTGTCTGATAGGAAAATGATATACTTAATATCAAAGCTGGTGTGTTCCACAGGGATCTATTCTTGAATCCCAGTTATTCTTAATTTATATCAATGACATAGTTTATAACATATTTTGTAATATTAGATTGTTTGCCGACGATTCGTCCTTAAACAAAGTGGTTGAAGACGAATACGAATCGGCAGCACTTTTGAACGATGACACTGAAAAAATTCAGAATTGATCTGAACAGTGGCTTGTCACGTTCAACCCAAGAAAAAAAGAAGTAATGTCGGTTGCAAAGAAAAATAACAAGCCACATCATCCCCTTATATATATGGGTAACAATATCATCCAAGAAATGGAAAAATATAAACACTTGGGGTGGCAATTGGAACTCTCATGTTGACTATAATATTAATAAAGCTATTCCCCGTTTAAATTTAATGCGTGGCTTAAAATTTAAGCTTTCAGAAATCAGCTCCAGACCATCTTCAGCTTCATTCGCCCTATACTTGAGTATGCTGATACAGTATAAAGGATAGATTATTGAAGCAGCCAGAATAGTAACATGCGCTTCTGAACTATGCTCTATGCAAAATCTCTATACTGAAACCTGGTGGGAATACTGAAAGAAGACGGAAATACACACAAACTGTTAAAGTTTTATGATATGTTCCATCACCAGACACCGCACTATCTTGTCGATCTTGTCCCTGATCAGCTTTTTAAGTGCATAATTACAATACAAGAGGGGCTAGAAATGTGCATAAAATCGCTTGTAGAACTTCGTATTATGGAAATTTATTTTTGCCGTCCGTTATTGATGAGTGGAACTCTCTTCCAGACGACGTCAAACTGAATCCAACAAAACATTTTTAAGTCTTTCTTAAATTCCCGTCATAAAAAGGTACATGCTTATGTCAACTCTGGTTCAAAGTTAGCCCAGGTCCTTCATGACCGACTTCGGCTGAACTGTAGTAACTTAAATGACCACCTTTCTCATTGTAACTTATCCGAGTCAAAATTGTGTGGTTGTGGGGGGACACCAAGCACTATTTGCTCGAATGTGGGAATTATAGAAACATCAAAGAACAAACTATCGATATATTGAACAGAGCGAATCTGCAAATTTTATTGTACGGTGACCAGTCAACTATGGATGAAAATTTGCACATTTTTGCAGTGGTTCACGATTATATTATTGGTACTAGTCGCTTCATTTCTTAGCCCTCAACATCACCTTTTAAATCGAAGACAAATTGATGGGTAGTCGAACTTAAGTACCTCGATGACGGGTTGAAGACAGAATTTTAATTGAATCAATCTTTTATTTGTACCTTATATGCATTGATCGAAAATATTCTAAATATTGTCTCCTTTATTTACCTGTTGATTTTGTATAGAGAGAAAGAATTTATATAAGGTTTCCTTGTTTCTGTACCATTTACTTAACTTTGTACTTGTCACATTTCATGCTATTTTCTCATAAATAAATATGTTTAAACTAAAAAGATCTACTTGAAACAACCCAAACGAAAGTTGGGTCAAATTGCCTGAGTAATGTCATATTAAGATAATCATAAATGCCAAAATGATAATACCATAAATAAGGCTTACACATTTTTGTTAAGTCAAACATTCTATACTAGTAGGTCCATTCAATCTAAGTTTGGTCATAAATGGTCAAGCGGTTTTAAGGCTAATGGAAATGTAAAATTTAACAGATGATGCTACCACGAACGACGGTAATGGTAAGTTTGCCGTTGGAAAGTCCATTGGAACTTAAAAATCGATGTGAAAATGATATGTCCAGAAGCACTTGTCATATAAAGAACAATATTCTTTTGATGTGGTCCTCAAAACTTCCTCTTTCAAAACTACTCTATGTCACTAAAAGATCATCTTGCCTGAAACCTCTTGACAAGCTGGTTACAATCGTTGGTATGATAATTAGTTGTATAGGTTGGTCTCCAACCACAACGTAGTCACGTCACTGGTGAACTTAATTGAATTTTTTTTTTGGTTAAAACGTTTTTGAAATGGTCGTGTGGGGTTCTCTTTTCCCCAATCCACGCACCCCAACCAATTTGGTCACTATTGTCAAACATTGTTTTTCTTCAATTTTTCTGTCAATCACTGCTGTAGCATGGGAACACTAATTTCATGTGTGATTAGTTTGGTTTGGAGCTATTGCAGAATTGTATAAAAATCGAGTCTTATCATCACACAACGTATAGAAAGTTTGATTACTTATTTATGGAAACAGTTGACTAGTTTGATAACAATTTTGGTGCAGCGGACTTCGTGCACATCCGTTTCTAACCATTATAAATATCACAGCTTAACTTAACCAAACTGTAAGACCTTATGGCAAATTTGCTGAAAAAGCTTCTGGCCTCGAACAATTAGCACAAATTAGAACCCACAATTTGTTGGAATAATTTATCTGGTATTACTGTTCGTCAACTGAGATAGCTGCTACCAGTCAATATTTGTTTATCACTGGCTCCTATTGAAATCCACAAAAAGTCCTCATGTCTGAAATCATTATCCAATTGCTCCATAAAAATCAAATGTTGTAGGGAGGCCACCCTTACCTTAAACTTGGGAAATATACTTGACATTTCACAAAAATTTAAATATATTTTTCGAGTTTCATTCCTCACTTCCTCATCTACAAGTAAAATCTTAAACTGTTTGTCAATTCACCAGTAAATGGTGTCTATTTACCAGTAATTATCTGACTTTATATGCATCTTATAAAACATAATAGAAAAGTCCTATAAAGGATATATATATTATAGACTATCAATTTTTCATCATTTCAAGTCTTCCTTTAACATTTCACTATAGCTTTTCCTATGTTTGATCCTTTGAACAGTCCTCTAAACGCTGCATACATATTCTCAAATCCTTCTGTTACCGTTTCCTTGTAAATAATTTTACCCTGAAATATTAGGAATTCATATAAATAAAGTTGGTGGACCGTAAGTATAAAACGATTTAGGAATCGGAAATTTATCATATATACAGGGTGTTTTTATTTCATAATCAAACGAATATACATGAATACTTCTTTAAATGGTAATAATTTTAACGGCAGGTAATTTAAGTAACATTTCAAGTCATTTTTACCTCAATACTTAAGACAAAAGGAGAGTTTAAAACATCTCTTAAACCTCGTTTTCTCATCACATGTTTCCTTAGTTATACAAAAGTCATTCCAAAATATAGACTTTTATAGAAAAATGAAACATCTATCTTTCAAAACATTTCTGACTGATGCATTGTATACAAGGCTACATTTGCTGTAAACAGTTTAAGTATTGACCTGCTTTATCCATTCTGCCATCTGTTTTTCTGCTTCCGGCCAACGGTCAGTTGTATGGAAGCTAGCAAATCCTTGTACCTTTAACTGCTTCAGTAGAATGGTAGGAAACGGTACTTCACCTACAGCAAATAATATATTACTACCGCGGTAACACAATGGAAAAAATATAAAACGAGAATATCGTTTTTAATCTGAATGAAATCCCCTGCTTTTTCTAGAATTCTCAGACAAGAACTTACAACCACCTGACAATATAACAGTTTGCCTTAATTTGAATAGGAAAATTACAAAACGTGCGCAGAATTTGTCTAGACTCCTCTTTTGGTTATAGGAAATAAGGCCGAAACCATCTAAAATAAGAGAGAACAAACACTTAAGTTTATTTTCATTGCTGATCATTACCTCTTAATTATATTTTCCGTTGGTTAATTTTTGGTAAAACGTATAGGAATGCGCAGAAAATACACTTGCACGTTAAACAAATTAGTAATATTACATACTTGTACCTTTTAGATTATCTGTAGAATTGTATTGAGAAATCTGGCCTACGATTGCCAACCTGCCAAATGTCTTCATTTGCTTTAGAATATTGAGAGCAAATTCTCCTCCTACCTGAAAAATTAAACTTCGAATTCAGGAATTATTTCAAAATGAGTTCGAAGAGAAATATGTCGAAACAACCAAATATTGTTGGTATACAAAATCAGATGTTGAAATGTTTTAAGACACGAGAGAAAACAGATGTTGAAATAAATCTTAATAAACTTATCCGTAAAGGATGTCGGCACAGCATTAATATAAAATATTTAAAAATGGTTTTTTATTGGAACTAATATTGACTTTCTTTTTAATAGCTTAATACGGAACTAAAGAGTTTATTCTTGTTATAACATTTTCTACTTCCTGTCTATATATAGATCATATTGGCATTTGCACAACCCATGTTTTCTTTGACTTCTAATGATATTTAAAAACTAAATCCAATTGGACGTGTTTAAATTGACACCGTAGTGTGAAAACTTAGTTTCCTGATCGGTTGCTTTTGTGTTTTTAACTAGCAGACAGCAACTGTGAGTACACTTTTGAGATCGATACTTTTGTTGTATCTTGTATAAAGTTTTGATTATATTTGTTTTTGGTTTCCAGTATCGATCTCAAGTGGTAAATTCATTTCAACCGATTTTTATAGAGTGTTTTTAATTGTTGTTTTGTCACACCACTCTCCCAGGTTAGGGGGAGGGTTGAGCGCTCAATAACTAACTGGTTTAACCCTGCCTCATACTAATGTGCCTGTCCCCAGTCAAGAACCTGTAGTCCAGTGGTTGTCATTGATTAATTAGTCATTTATTGTTAATTGTTCCCCACTTTTGCATTAGATTAGGTCGATTGTCGTGCTTTATGTATAGTTTCTTATTTTGTATATTGGGGCCTTTTACAGCTTCCATTATGGTGTGGACTCTGGTTCATTGTACAAGGCCTTAATGGGACCTGTAGAAATTTTGATTCAACTCTCATTTGATGGATGTCTGTCTCATGGACAATCATGCCACATCTCCTATTTTTATATTGCTATTAACCCATTGTAAAAAAAAGGTATGAAGATTCCACTAAATGTCCAGGAGACGACAATCCCATACATTCTTTACATCTGCAGGTGTTCATTGACATACTATATTTAGATTTACCAATTAAACATACTGCTGCAGGTGTGGCTTCATTATAAGTACCTTTTTTTTGGTTGACTACAAAACACCATCCCATAGTGCAAAGTCCTACTTTCTGCCAAGTTCGATGGATCGATGGATCGAAGTAGTTTATGAAACAGTGTTATCTGCCCTTGTGGTTCTCGTGGGAGTATTTAGTTGTAGTTTGAAATTACAACAGTCCTCTCTGGATGAAGATGTTGAATTTGCCAAGTCTTTGATGTATATAAGTGTTTAGGTTATCATGAACTCATTGCAAGCACACATGTCATGCTCAATGTAAGTTGTAAAACATAGTTTTAAGTTATAACACCTTTAACCATGTACAATAATGTAGTTGGTTCTGATTCTAAAAATAAGGCTGAAAATTAGAGGTTTCTGACTTGCCTTTTGCCTTTATATCTATATCATTTTACATTGAAAATATTGGCTATGAATATTTTTGATATTTCAATAATCATTGCAGCTAGCTTTTGTATGTACCAGTGTCAACAGAATTTTTACTTAAGTCTAATCAAGTATTAGCCTCATATAAACAAGCGATTCTGTCACAAAAATCAATAGGAGGAACTCCCTGTGGTATTTGGATTATAACCACGACACATTGTAATGACATGAGACAAGTGAATGAGAGTTTGATAGGGATTTTTATTGTAGTCTTGTCTGAGATTAAGATTGCCTTAATTATTTAATTATTGGAAGATTTGGCTTCATTTAAGGAGATTTGTTGCTGCAGTCATTACACTTTTACAATAACTTGTGTAAAGGGGACAGTCTAATGCACTTCAGTTTATAATTATCTTGGCGATATATAGTTAGGTTTTGTGGCTGATTATTATATCCAAAAATTTTTATGCCCCCGGCTTTAGGCAATGGGAGTATAAGTTTTACCCTCGTACGTAAGTACATACGTCTGTCAATTTTTGTCAAAAGATTTCTAAGCTTGGGCCAAAATTAAAATATTGTTTGTTTCTCCAATCCCAACCAAATGGACACAAAAAGTTGCAACTCAAATAATTTTTTTGCTAAACCTAAATCACTAATTTTATTTATTTTATCCAGATAGACCCGAAATTTGAAAAAAATTATATTAAAACATATTGAAAAAAAAATGTTTTTTTTATTCTCTGGCTTGGTAGAGTTGGTTAACAAAAAACATATTAATTTTGGCCTGTTCAATTGATTTGATATTTGGTCTGAAACATTATTAGGGTGAGTTGTACCATGTCTCTCCTCTTCGGGTCTGTTCTGTGTTTATTTCCTGTTTGCTGAAGATGGATGTCCCATGGATATATTTTCTTTATGTTTAATTCAAAATATCATTTGAATGACTCTTCTTTTTTTCATATTTTCACACAAATCAAAGAAATTAACTGGAAATAAATCACAATTGTAATGTAAAAATGTATGTGAACAAGCACAACTCACTTAGGTAAGCAGTAAACTTCTCTAAGGCTTTTTTCAGTTTTCACATTGCTCAACTGGATGTTAAAATGTGATGAACAATGCCATATATGCAGTTAAGTGGACCATGTCATATCCAGCTAAGGGTTGTAGAGTTGCTTCCAGGCAATGATTATATAAACAGCAAAGTCAATAGGTTTAAAAAAAAATTTTTTTAACTGAAGAACGAAATGATGAGATCTTGTATTTCTTTTACAATTAAACATTTATACTTGAAGCTAAACCATTGACTGTGGAAATCATGAATATCAACGGCTGATACTGAAATAGAAATTGTCAACTGTTTTACACATTTATTTAGTATGAAGGTTTCTTGGGAGATTTTGTACATTAAGGTCTATGAGGTCAAAGTTGATCTTTTACTATCTTCATTTGTGTTTGGAGGATCATAGAATCTTGTTTTAATTTTGTATAATTTGAATTCCCCCTATTGGACCTCTATTGGTCCTTAGTTGGTCAATGCTATACCTACAAATGTATAATAATATATTGGTGAACATGCCTCTATATTTGATTCAGAATTTAGGAAATGTATTATTTACAGTGACAAAGCTGTTCACTCAATTATCTTGTCAGTGACACAGGTAGAAATACTGGGACATAAGATTCTTGTTTAGACAAGAGAAAAATCTGTATTTGTGTATGTAATAATCTGTTTATCTTTCGTCTTTTCCTCTGATTCAAATCCATCTAAATGTACATACTTTTATGTACTTTGAACAAGGAGTTTGAACAATTTTATCAAACCAAACATTCAACAAATCATGTAAAATTTACCTTTCTGAATGGAAAAACCTTGTAATCCAAAGAGAATTCTTTGTACTAGAGGTGGCCACTACAGACAGGTTTACTGTGCAATGTCAAACCAAACTGCACTTTTAATATGTATCAATGCATGAAATATATTATAATATATCCAAATGTATGAGATTGATTCATTATTAGTAAATTACATTATTACAGTACAAAAATTT
>JARWCS010363719.1:0-10526 GCA_034783895.1 Geukensia demissa | reverse complement strand
ACGTCCAGTGGCAAATATTTCATGCATATTCAGGACGAGAACAAGTTCAACAATTATCAATATCGAAAAAGGGGCTGAGATGGGACACAACAGGGCAACGGTTTTTGACTCTCACTGGACAAAGATAGTGATGGGTAGGGACATAAAATTTTAGCGGCATAAACCTACTCTTTTTCGAAAATTACAAAAGGGGTCTTTTTACGTGCAAGGATCGTGGCACTCTCCAAACAGGTACCCACTATGGTCCACGGCCAGGCTTTCTGTATTATAACCTGGCAGCCCCCCAACTATAAGGCCTCCCCTATCCGCCACCTGGGGTTCGCGCTGGGTCAGCTCTGTGGGTCCAGACATCAGGAGTCAAAGAAAACATGGAATTGTGCAAATGACAATATGAAAATCAATAGACAGAAAGTAGAAAATGTTTTAAAAAATATAAACTGTTTAGTTCCGTATTAAACTATTAACAAGAAAGTCAATATTAGTACTAATAAAAACCATATTTAAAAGGTTTTATAATAATGCCGTGACGATAATCTTTTCGGGTACGTTTATTTAGATGAATTTTTAGACCATGTGGATTTAGTTTAAATTTCCGAATTTTATTTACCACCTTTCCGTAAAAAGTACGATGTGATATCCCGTCTGTCATCAGGTGATTGCAAGCACAACTAAACATTTCTAAATTTTGCTACCAAATATTAATATTTATGACGGCATTTAGTAAATGAAGCAACATGATGTAGAATAATAAAACTTTATATTTTACAACCGGTTTAAATAATGGTATGGTTTCTGACGTCATATTGACGTCACAAAGCATGCCAAAAATGTCTTTTTTTTTGCAAAATTGATTTTTTGTTACCTTTCTTCTTTAAATCATATTATGTATGACAACAAAGGTCACATTTTTTGTTGGCCATATATAAAAATTTATTAGAATTTAAATTCAGATTCCAATGTGCTGTTGTACATTGTCGCATTAATTAAGCCAGACGGTAAGTCGGCCAAATATTTGGATTTTTTTTAAAGAATAATAGTTTAATCGGTTTGGATGAAAGGTTAAAACGATATCTTTTTATATCAAGATTAGCATATACTTTTCCTTTCACACAATCATGACAATGCTGTGGCCTCATCGTACATTGTTATTTTTCAATTTAGTTTAAATATCGTAGCATATACATCAACCAAAAACGAAGAAATCGAACAGACTAAATTCTCTCTGTATGAATATTATCAAAACGAAGCGCTAATGCTGTTTGTTCATTTGTGTCTTTGCGTTCATGTTTGATTTTTACATTGTTTTCAGTTGCTTGTTTTACTAGTGTTTAGTGACATAGGCTGTTAATTTTTATATTGTTATCTTATTTCTATTCGGTATATATTAAGAATATCTAAATTTTCTGTCTAAAAACAGGTAACAGCACAAAATACGAAAATCGACAGCGGCTCATTTACGAGCAAGGGAACAACTCCCAATTCATTTTCTGTCTTTTGTTCGATACCAGAGACACGACGTCGCAGACGTTCTGTCACCCCTGAGTTTGTAGCGACAGCTTACCATATAAGTGTGTCTAATGATGGGCTGAACTTTACAGATGAAGTCACTATAATGGTTTTCAATGCAACCCGTTTCCAATGTAACAACACATCTTTAACTTGTAAGGATTTGGTACGGTTAAAATATAGCAAATAGTTAGATATGAGGACTTTTTGTCTCTCAATTATTACTAGGCTATTCAATAGACTTTGTTTTTAAAGACATAATAGAAGTATTCTTATTTATACTAAAAAAGATATGTTGATACATATGTGTGTGTTGAAGCCCTCTACGCAATTAATGCCATTATACAGTTAATAATTCTTTTTTCATTTAGGGAATGTTTCATATGAACGAAGTAAAATACTTTCGAACAATAAAACAGTAGGAATCAGCTTCTCTCAGTTCTCAAGAACCATATTCTCCATAGTGGATTACTCTTTCGAAAACGTAAAAGGAATTCGAAGATACCAAACGGGCAGACAGAAATCGTTAAGTCGGAAGACAGACAAGACCATGTATTTGATAAATAAGTGTGTTAAATAACCAAAGGCAAATTCATAATAATTCGAAGATGCCAAAGATGCAGAAAAAACATTCATTATTTCAAAGGACAGACAAGATTACACGTATGAAAAAAGAGGAGAACCAAAGAACAAACAATTTCACACGGAACCAAACAAAAAAATTTACAGCATAAGCAACGCAAACGTTATAAATAAAAAGACGAAGGCTAACTCTGGTGTTCTAGAAGGGTAAGCAGTTCCTGTTCATTTGTTGCATCTGTCTTGTTACCCTTAGTTAAAGCCGGTGGTTTGCCGCGAACGTTTTAAATTCGCTGTAATCAGTAAAAAGATACATTTAATTATAGTAAGATATATATTTGCTTGTTTATATAAACACAAAAGGATTCAAAATATTAATTGCAATAAAGTTGAATTCTAAAATTGAAAAATATGGCATTTCCAACTTTGGCGAATTAACTAAAAGTCTCACAGTTGATCAACTGACAAAATCCATGAAACACATATTTAAATAGAATTAGATGATCGAATGCAATCATGAGGAGTAGTTTTATTTGAAATAATGGCACTTCCAACTTTAGTAATTTTCTTATCTTTTGAAAAGGAACATTGCACTCCTCATGTTTTGTCATTTTTGCATAATCAGTTTTGGTTTTTTCAGGCCAATGCACAAATATTTCTTAACTACAAAACATAAGTTTAACAATGTTGAATACAACTTATTTAAAAGTAATGTAGTCGTATAGGGTCTTTTTATTAATATTCAGGTATATAGTCCTTATCTGTGGACCAAATATTGGTAGAATTCTCAAAATGTTCTGGAAATGAACAATAAAAAGTGTCTAAATTTTTATATACAAAATTTTAATTGTCATTTTTGAATGGAATTTAATGAAGGTATCCGCCATTTTAGATACAAGATAATTCTGGATGCCCCTACACAACCGGTACTGAACAAACCTGCCCATTTTACCCATCGTGGCATTGTACTGGTCATAACGAATGTGCATTTGGTATGTATATACAAATAGGCGATCGGGTAAGAAAACTTGTTTTTCCATTTTTGTTATTTTCTAGATACATATAACATGAACAAATACTGGATAAATGTTAAGGATGCTGCATGATGAAGATGCTGAATGTTCAAAACCTTAAACCCTTTAGAAATATTACTTATATATTTGGATAAAGCTGGGGTCATACTGATTAAAAAGCATGTAACACAGGAAAAAACATTATTGTAATTGTGAATGTCTAAATATTTTTCAGGTTACAGGTGTTGTCCAATCGGATGCCTAAAAATATGCGTCGCTTTTAATGATCAGTCAAATCATCTTGGTATGTATAAATTTATCATATACATATTGTAGAATGTTTTTATTCTACATGTATCTCAATTTACCGTTATTTAATTTCTAACAAATAATGTATTGGAATCTTTTATCAGTTTATTGTTTTATTGTAATGTATTTGGTATAAAACTAAATATTTGGTGTACTTGTAGTACTCATCATCAATTTTTGTTCTATGCTTATCAGTTGTATGCTAAATATACCAATAATGTTATGCCTTTTACTGTTTATAATTGCCTGAGTACCCTGTTACATTATTGGTAAACCTCGTCAGGCAAATTACCTTTTTTGTATGGAAAACGAAAAGGTGAATCCCAGCCACATCAATTTGATGTATAAAGTAACTGACATTTATATTATAGAAACATATCGATTCGATAGATTATTTCAGAATTTATACATCCTGGCAAATGATCACAGAAAAATGCTCACTGCTAAGGGTATTATGGTGTAACGATGTATTGATTAATCTCATTTTGTTATTTTAGGAACATGTCCATCTGAGAGAAGATACAAGAGATATTGGGATTACTATGAGGCATTTTGCACAACAGATCAAAATAGCAATGCTAACGAGAAATCCTGTTCTGGCCATTGTGTCCGTGTAAGTCCATAGGCTACAGTACCCGTTAAACAACGGCAATAAAAGCAAAATTTTCTTTATGTCTCGATTGAAATAAATTCAACATTTATATAGCGTTTGTCTGACTTTTACAATATATGCAAAATAAATTTTGTTAATTAAATGTCAAATGTGACGTGAAGGTCGCGGTATTTTAATTTAATTTTTTTTCACGATGTCGATAAAGTTGTTTTCTTAATACTGATTTATTGTTATATTTGCTGTTTGAGTAACGTTCAAACCTCCTTCGTATATCAATATCGGTTTTTGACAAGAAATTAATTTGGCCTGCAAACAAAAAATGTACATTGTTTTCCTTTAAGTCCATGACCTATGTCCGGCAACTGTTCATCTGCACCCCCACCCGGATATTACCACATGTCTACGTTCGATACTAATGGATTTTAGACGTTCCTAAGAAAAAAATTTGGTATAAGCTTCATATTTCAGGCAAAAGCTCTCTTTATAATTTCCTAGATTTCGATTTCTTTAAATGAAAATGTTTTAGAGATCGTTTACATCAACAAAACCTGAAAAACCTGAAAAATTACGAAATAACAAGCATTACCTTTCAAAGAAGATTACAATATATCAGCTCTTCCTCCTTCTTTGGGAATGATTCGCTATAATTTTCACGTGACCTTCATAATCAGATTTCCCATTTTCCACAATATTAGTAAACCTTCATTTTGAAACAACCGAGTCAATGTTTGCTGGACGACTAAAGCATATGTAGAGGTTTTTAAGAATATTCACCATTCCAGCCTTCAGACTAATCTGACATTATTTCCGTTTCTAGTTAAATTCTTAAACCTGAAATTACGAAGGTGCCTTTATTCAGTACACATGGTAGATGTCCTTCCCGTTAAAATGGGCGCCCTATTTCGGTTTGTTTTAAATTTGAGTACTTCTGTTTACAATATTTAGATCTTAGTCTTCTTATATTTGGGTTTAATTGCTTCTGAAAAGAGGCTAGTAACGCCTGGCCTAATCATATTTCCTCAATTTGTATTGGTAAACCTGTATTTTGAAACGGTTATGTTGATGCCACTGCTGGTCGACCAGAGGTCCCCGAGGACATTGACTTGACTGACATTAATTTTACCCATATTGCTTTTCAAAATTGTCCGTTACTAATTTTAATTATAAAACACTAAACTTTCGTAGGAGTATTCATTCCTTTTATTGCACACGGTAGATGTCTTTTTTGTTGGCTTTGGCTGCCTATTCCGGTTTGTTGTGGATATGAGTACTCTTTTTACAATATTTGGATCTTAGTCTTTCTATATTTTGTTTTAAGTGACGTTGGAGAGAGGCTACTGATTGAAACACATGTCCAGCAGAATCACATTTCCCATATTTGTACAACATTGTTTAACCTATATTTTGAAACCACAGGGTCGTTGCCACTGCTGAAAGTATTCGCTAGCAAAGTCGTTTTCTTTAATGCTTTACACAAATTCCTTTTACTTAGCTAGCTTCTAAAACGCTGAAATTACGGAAGAGGCTGTATTCCTTGTGTTACATATGGTAGATGTCATTTAAGTTGGATTGTGGAATACGTGGTGCTTTTGATACTTTATTTTTCAAGACTAGTGTCCAGCAAAATCTAATTTTCCATATTTGTGCAACCTTAGTAAACCTGTATTTTGAAACAACTAGATCGATGGAGCTACTGGTAGACCAGAAGTCCCCGAGGGTATTCATCAACCCAGTTGTCAGTCTTGTCCAACAAAATAAGGGATTTTTTACTTTTTAATTTAAACAAATAACGACACATTGCTAAACCGACAGATGAGAATTTATTAACAATTTAAGTTACTTCTTGAATTCTACATATATCATAACCGAAGTCTCCATATCTGTTCAACATTTATTTTGTTTTTTTTTTTAAACCACTGTGTCGATGCCTCTGCTGGTAAATCATGTCCTCGGGGGTAATAACTAGACCAGTTGTCAGACTTGTCTGACATGAAAATGGCTCAAGTGCTTTTCTACATTGAAAGTATTTCTTTCAGAATAAAATGTAAGACTCCCCCCCATGTTTTACATATTCTGATAGATAATTTGACATCTTTTTTTAAAAAAAAAAATGGTTCACCCTCAGGTTAAATTTTTTGAATTTCAATTATTGCTTTTGTCAAATCTTTATTGATATTTTTGAATCATACCAGAAAGCTTTCCTTGAGCATATTTATATCATACAGACATAAATTTCGATTTTTTTTTTCAGAAAATAAATTTTTCATTATTGCAGATTTTAACTATTTTCAAACGTACCTATGAGTTTTAGTTCATTATGGTAAAAAATTAACAAATACAACTTTCCAGTCTATTTACAATCTAATGCTACATCACCAATGTTTGCAGCACCTTATATAAATAATAATCCATAATTACACTCTTAAACAACTCTAAAATTACACTTTTCAGAAAAGTTTTAAAATATACAAAACTTCAACATTTATATTTCAATATTTAATAGTATTACTTAAATGTAGGATTCATTAATGAAATAAACCCATTAATATATAATACTCCATATACTGACAATACTTAGAGCAGGCGAGACACCAGGTTCCGAGGAATCGTACAATTTTTTGTTGCATACATGTACTTAGCCTATTTTTCCTTAGTGGCGTATAATGTAGCCTATTTTTTGTCTTTCACAGCCCTCCATACAATTTTTACTCTAGTTGCTTTAACTATATTTAAGATGTGAGACAGAAATTGACCAAAATAATTTTAACGGCATTATGCATGTCTTTTTAGCATGATCTATCAAACCCCCCTTTAGTATCATTACACGTATGTCCATCATGTCAAAAAAGTCATTTATACCTGGAGGAAGCGAACTTGATTGTTATGCAAAAAGAGCAAACTGAGGCTTATCAAATTCTCTCATGAAAAATAAATAAAAATCCAAAATTTGCCACCTCTGGTGCTCTGTAAAATGTTTTGAAGATGACATAAATTCTTACTGTGACTTATTTCCCTTGCTGATGGAAATTCCAAAATTGTCAATGGCTGCATTTTTTTACCATTTACAATGTAGTTTTTGTCCGGGATATGATCAGAACTTTGGAAGAGGTGAGAGATTTCTATGCCAGCACAAAGCGTCCATATCAGTAGCATTACAATGTCATTGCTGTCATAAAAACATGTTCAATGGTATTCCCTGGGGTCAGTAAATCCCCATATTTAGAACATTTTTTAATTTATCACTAAAACTGTTAAGATCCCCACCCCTAAATCATATTTAGTCAGCATGGAAATAAAAAAATATATACCTGGGGTCAGCTCCTATCTCATTTTTTAAATTATATTACCAAATGAAATCAGATTTTTAAAGCATAAGTAAGACTATGTGGGAATACGAATATATGGAATTACGTCTATGTGGGCGTACAACTATGTAGGGAGCGGTGGGATGTGCAATCTCTGATTGCTGCATTCTGTTTCATATGATATGAACTAATAATATCATATGAATTTATGCTTATCTAATTGCGGTGCGTCGCCTGTAATACTGGGTGGAAAAAGACTGATTTTCAACCAGAAATATTTTAATTTCACCATTAACATCATCTTTTGTCATCATTTTTATATGACGTATTATATCATGATGCTTTCGTCGGTGTCGTCGTCCTTGTCGTCTGTAGTCATGTTGGTTTCACATAATAACTTTTGTTCTGCTTAACTGATCCTTGAATATTTTGGGACATTGATTTTTGGTACTAGATAAAGGTGGGCGTTAATTTTATGCGATCTAGCCCCACCCGTTTTTTTTTTTTTTTTTTTTTGGATTGGAATAAAAAGGGTTTCTCTGTTATTTTAATGTAAGTTCCTTATTCATGTTATTTCTTGTGTGAATTTAATTTGGGTTTTCTCTGTATTACCCATGACAAAGTCAACATAACAAGCCACAAGCGTCATGACTTATCTCTTACCGTTATTGAGATATATGGGGTCCAAAAATGGCCACGGCCTTATTTTTGGAACCTTTTGATTTCTCATCCGATTTTGATGTTTGATGTTTCAAATGATTCCTTATGAAAAATGCACCAAAAGTTATTCCAGGCATTTTTTGCGCATTTACCTTTTTTGTTTAAAAAGGGTTCAGAAGATGAGAAATTTTTGTGTCAACATATTTTCTCTATTACCGTTTTTAGCTAAAAAGGGGTCAAACGTTTGCATCATTTTGTGGGGTATGGAAAAATTTTATTTTCGTCAGATTTTGATGTGATTGAATGCTCTTGTATGATTTTCCCAATCTCTTACCATTTTTGAGCTTAACGGAGTTTGAAAATTTAACAGGGAGAAAAATTTTCTGCTGATTTTAATGTTTTTTTTCCAAATAATTCCATATTAAAAATGTAACTGAAGTAACAACAGTTTTGTTAGACACGTATGTAACATGAAGATCTTGTCTTTTGGAATATATTCCATATTCTTTCTTTTAAAAAAATACACATTTTCTATAATATGAAGTACACAAAATTACATCTTTGAGCTATAACTTACCCACTATAATAGCATGTGAAGTAAATAAAAAGAATTCAAAGAAACCAAAGGGATAGACAGGAATGGTTAAGTTAAAAGAAAGACAAGACCATGGGCAAAGAAATTTAACGAAAGACAATCATACAACTAAGGCTTGAGTAACACGAACCCTACTAAAATTTGGTAAGTTCAGTTGCTCCGTAAGGGTAAGCAACTCCTGCTACATAGTACTAAGCAGTCAAAACCGGTGTTAAGCCATAATCGATGTTAGTCATAACCGTTATAGGAACGGATTAGTAGTCATGGCGGTGAAAAGACAACTACTGCCATTTGTGAAATGGATATTCGTACCAGGCAACCAAATAATGATGGCAGCCAAAATGTTATCAGTGATGTCTGTAATCTTTCCACGGTAATCTTTGTTTCAGAAGCTTTCTTGGCAGCGACAATCCTCTATCAGTAGAATCCTGCTGGACGAGCCCTATCAGTAGGGAAATATACATTCCGTATGAAAGTGCGGCTGTAATTTTGCTAAACATGAACGGATGGTTTCCAAAGGAAAATCATAGTGAAATCAAATGAATTTAAAAAGAGGAGATGTGGCATGATTGTGTATGAGACAGCCACCCACTAATATGAGCAGTAGAATTTTAACTTCTACAGGTCCCATTACGGCCTTCAACAATGGACATGAGTCCATACCATAACGGAAGCTGTAGAAGGCCCCGAAATACAAAATGTGAAACTAGACATAAAACACCAACATAACAGGATTTACCCATGGTAAAATCTCAATAAACTTATGATTTGCACGCGCTATGACTTCACAATATGTTTTGAAAACAAAAAGTGTGACGTCACAGTGAACTTTGTTCAAATTGTTTAAAAAACGGAATTTTTCTTAAAAAGTATTTAAAATATTAGAATCGAAATAATTCATAGCACCCATAAGTTTGTTTCAATTTTAACATGGGCTGTCATTGTTTTCACATATTTTATCCCTCGCTAACAATGCTAACGATTGGGATAAAATTAAAGTGAAAACAGCTCCAGTCCACGTTAAAATCATCAACAAACTTATGCCTGTGAATTATTTCTTAATTAACTCTTAAATTTAATACCATTTAAACCTAAAATCAATTACATTATGTTTGTTTTGATGAAAAGATGTCATTTTAATGGCATGTCAAGCAGATATTGACATTTCAAGTAATATAAAAAAATAAAATTCTAGACCAAATTTCTCTTTGATAAGTAAATAACTACATTATATGCGTGTATCTGCCAAGTATAGTAAGACACTGTCATAAACTGAGTAATTATCACTTTTATTCTGTTGACGTTACATCATTAGCTAACCTTTGAGCTTTAGTCATTACTTGGGGTATATTCGTCTGATAACTTTTCACCTTTTAGTCTTCTCTTCTGAAACCGCCTACCCAAAGTGATTCAAACTTGGTAGGAATCATCTATTTAAAGTATTTTATAATTCTATATTCTCTACTTTATTCTATAATATTATATTCTCTTCATATCATCCCGATCGGATAAAAACATCGCCGCCATGAATAATCATTGTTGCTGATACATAAAAAATCTTCTCCTCTTAAACTGCTTGGCCACACGCAACAATATTTGATTGGTAGCTAATCAGACAAAAACATTGTTTTTGATTTGCTAATACATAAAACCGCTTTTTACAGGAAGCATCTATAGAAGCTCCACATTAAAGATAAGAGGAAGCGAAAGAAAACCGAAGCGCCATACAAAAGGGGAAACTGATTTTCTGATTGACAAAAACATAGCCAACTAAGGCAATTATTTCTAATTGGCAAATATATAAGAATTCATCTCTTCTGATACCTCGTTGTTTTGATTGCACAGCACACATGGCCACCTTGGCTTTCATACCAGGTGAACATACAGGCTAGTCTTTCTGAGCCTTGAGTTTAAGAAAATTGCTTAACCAGAAAAGCAATCATCTC
>JARWCS010363708.1:0-10526 GCA_034783895.1 Geukensia demissa | reverse complement strand
CGCCATCATGATTTGGTTGACCGGTACGAAATATCCATTTCACAAATGACAATGGATATCTTCCCACTGTCGTGAATCAAATCCGTTCCTATACTGGTTGTGACTTACACCTATTGGGACTATACATCGGCTTTGTCTACTGAGTAACACGACAGGTGCCATAGTGGAGCAGGAGTTGATTACACTTCCGGAGCACTTGAGCTCACCCTGGTTTTTGTAGGGTTCGTTTTACTCCAGCTTTTGTTTTCAGTGTAGTGTTGTAGTGTTGTATGTTCTTTCTTTGTCTTTCGTTTCTTTTTGTTTGCCATGGTCTTGTCTGTCTTCCGATATAACGATTTTTGTCTGCGCCTTTGGTATCTTCGAATTTCTTTTTATAAGAGTATGGATATTAAGATTGAGAAGTGTATATATGTTGTATCCAGATCAAGAGTAAATATCATCGGCGTTGACATCACGCTGCCCAGTCACAAACATGTTTACCAATGTTGAACATATATGGGAAATTTTATTAAGCCCAAGACATATTTCTATGAGTTACATCTGATCAGCAGCATTAAACCAAACCGTAGGAAGACCAAGATCCAAACATAGTGAGAAAAGTACTTATATCCAAAACAAACCGACATATGCCGCAAAATCCAGTGGTATTCCACACTTTCTTAGCTGTTTATCATTGCTTAAGTATGATCAGTGTGTTTGCATATCTGGTTTTTCTCTAAATAATGAAAGGTTGACCAGGAGAAACAATTAAATACATCATGTTAGATTAACATATTAAAGATGTATGATAAAATGTAAAAGTTCTCTTATATAAAGTAAATACTAGGATATCTAAGCTTATTAGATAAAAGGACCTAATTAAAATTGTTTGAATGCTATAAAAGGTATCTTTAATAAAATTATTCAAGACATGTTATTATATAATAATCTACATGCATTCTTATACAATATAAGGTATCTCCTAGTTGTGCAAAAAAAAAAACAAAAAACAAACAAACCCCAAAACGATCACTTATTCGGCATTTAAGATACATATGCATTACATATATCTTATGGTATAAGACCAAGAATGCCCAAAATGCAAATTTAAAACAGGTCTAAGCTCATGCGCACAACCATAAGAGTTCATAGCAACTACAATTTTGTAATGACAACAGAAAAGTCCCCTGTTATTTCAATCGTATAGGTGATTACAATCGCTGTTGCTGAAATTTAAAACGCATCCATTACAAGAATACTGACTGCAGTGAAACATTATTATTACTTTAATTTTCAGTCATTTTTGTATTTAATTGTTGTTCTTGGATAACATGGAGGATGAGGACGACGAAAAAGACAGCAGGAAATACAAAACATACAAAACAACAAGACCACCTGTATCCTTCGTATGGGGTTCACCTTTACACAAAATGGTTGATCCAACAGAGACAGATCCTTACGATATAGTGGAGTTTTTAGATGTTTCCCATGATACAAATAATCAGGTGATAAACGCAAGAATATTTGTTATAAACTTATTTAAGATATGGATCTTGTGTCTTTCTGGTATATA
Source organism: Geukensia demissa (assembly GCA_034783895.1). NCBI lineage: Eukaryota > Metazoa > Mollusca > Bivalvia > Mytilida > Mytilidae > Geukensia > Geukensia demissa. The sequence continues at coordinate 8,974 of JARWCS010363708.1, read as the reverse complement.
ACCCCACCACATATCTCTTTTGCCTCTCCCAAGTCATGAATTGTAGTCATAGGTTTGTCTTTGTGTTTATTTTTCTGTTACATGTTTATATTTTGATAATATTCAGGTAAGTGCAGTATTATTTTACGCATGCACAATTTTTTATTAGGGGGGATTTAGAGCTTTTCACAAGAAATGGTATTCCACCCTTGATGAAGGCCTTGTGGAGACTTCTAGATTTGTAAATTCTTGTTTTTTCTCGTGGTTGGAGTGCAATCTCTTTGGCATTTACCCCATATACTTTTTTTTCATATATTCTATATTATATTTTTAAAAATATATAACTTAATAGATAACCGAGAAAAACATGTAATTCTCATTCTTTTAGAAAGGACCAAATAAGAATGGACAGTCTAATGATAACCACAAAACATTAGGAACAATAACAAACATGCAAGGCAGAACCTTTAGTCCAGTGTATGTTGTTTGTTTTATGTTTTACTGATGCCTATTACACACTGTAAATATAATTGTTCGATTATTGTTACATTTAAATGTCATCATATTGATTTTTGAGCGTTTTACAACTTGCCTTACGGTGTGACTCTTTGTCCGTAATGGAGGGCTATATGTTTGTAATTTATATTCTGGACATTTGTCCCATAGAAAATCGTATTAAATATACAAAATGGATGATATATGAGGAATAAGAATCTTATATTTGAGGTAAATAAAGAAAAGAGAAGATACATTTTGGCTGCTTTGTTAACAGATGTAATGTTTGCGGTGCATATCAACAGAATAATATTGACTCGTATCTTTCGTCAACACCGCACTAATGGCATTATACCAATTAAGAAATGCACAACAAATATTCGCTGTAGCTCACTGGAACGTAAAATCTGGTTGATTTTGTCACGTATCTCTGCTTAAATGAAAAAAAAAATTAGATCGTCAGGTGTCCAAACATGTGCTGCTGATCCTTACGGACTACCTGAGCTCACCCATGGTTTTTGGCGGCATCACCATTGTTCATTGTTGTATATTTTGTTTAGTTTTATATGTACAATATTTATTATCTTCGTCTTCTCCATGTTTTAAAAATGGTTGAGTTTATCAACTTGTCCTCTTTTGTCTGGTGTCAACTTGTCCTCTTTTGTCTGGTGTCAACTTGTCCTCTTTTGTCTGGTGTCAACTTGTCCTCTTTTGTCTGGTTTTTCTGTTTTCTGTCGCTTTCTCCTCCTCTCGATTCATTACTTATTACGAAGGTAACATTTAATGAACTCCAAATAAATTTGCTATGAAAATTGTTATTTTCTTTTATAAATTCAGGAGCAACAATCTACTTTAGTAGATTCCAAAGAGAATAAAGAGTGGTCAACTAATGCGAACATCTTTCAATGTAACTCTGACCATGAAAGCATTCAGAATACTTTTGATCAATTTGGATATAATTTATCTGAAATTGATACCTCGGAAAACAATGAAACAGAGCCTTCATTCAATAATGAAACTTTCTTGCAAAATGACAGAGACATATATTTTTCAACAGGCAATATTGAAGGTGTACAAGCAAATATAACACTTCAAGAAATACACAATAATACTGAGCTTTATTATTACCAGCATGAAAAAACGGGAACGACGGATGAAGAGAAGCAGACGACTAATGTACAGGAAACAGCCATGGGTAAACGCGAAACTGCGCATGACGACCAACAGTACTCACCTCAAATTGAAAGAGAAGAGGCTAGCGATTTACCAGACCCTGATGAAACAGATAACGCAGAACACATGGCAAAAATTTCTAAATTTTACAAGGAAATAGCAGGCAAGGAAGATATCCAATCGTTATCATCAAGCTGTTCGACTTTAACAGAAAATAGTTGTTTCAAGGGGAATGAGAGTGTTATGGAAGAACAACTTCATGGAGAATCTTTAAGTTGTGAAAATGATGTCGACGCTCAAGCTTTGAAAGCTGTTGGAATTGATGATGTTTTTGTTAAACTGAATACTGAGGCAAGTGTACAGATGACAAAAGGTCATCAATACAACAAAGATGAAGAAGTTGTTTTGACACCATCTTGCAGTAACAATACTAAGGACAACTCTATGAACTTCGACGCTAAAATGGAGGAAACCGAAGATACTAAACTTGAACAGAGTAGACCACATGGAACGAAAGCTGAACTGGATTTAAGATATATATTACCACTTCCTTTCCATCAGAATGTAAGGTCGCCCGAAGAAAATAAGTCATTTGATGAAAGTATGAAGAGAAGTGTATCAAGAAAAACTCCTGTCGTCAAGAAGGAATATGACAATTCAATCGAACTGATGACTGATTTATTTAATATAGGGGCAAAATCAAAACAAACTAACGACGATGTACGCAGTAAAGTGAAAAAGAGTAAGCCATCCAAGGTATGTCCCCAAAAAGAAGAAGAAAATACTTGTTTAACATCAAACATTGAAACTGATAAAAACATTGAAAATGGCCGATCTAACTCCAAAGCTACCAGTATAGAGCAACAGACGGTGTGTTTTGGTGATAACGGCAACCAGTCAATAGTTGCCCCAGATTCAGAAATAACGAAAAACAACGAAGAGAACCAACAGCAGGACAGTTATAGGAACCAATTTTCAATAATACACTTTGGAAAATACCACAGTTTTTCATACATGCATTCCCAAAAAGAAACTATTGATTTGATGAAATATAAATTGACATATACATCTGAAACAAATGATGATATTTTATTTACATATAATGCCAAATGTCGTCATTTAGAAACAGTTAGATATTCCTCAAAGCCTCACACCAAAAACAACCATTACTCCTTGTCAACAGAATACTGGAACAACCCCGAATATTGTAAAAATTATGAGCCCCAAAACTGGCCAGAATCAGACTTGTCATTTGAAATGCAGGCTAATCAACCATTGAATACATCAAATATGCAAAGGGAAATCCCATCACACCGTTCTTGGGAAAAGTCGAAAAGTTTGGAAGGTCAGGCAAGGAGCCCGGATGAAACTTTGCAGGCACTTCACTATAATTTTCAACAAAAGACAAGCATGGATAAGCAACATAGCCAGTCTTTTGGTCAAGAAGAAAATCGGTGGTATGAACAGCCACGTAGTGATGATAACCAATCTCAAAGTCAAGACTACAGACAGGACACAAGACATTCATGGAGACAAGAACAAACAACAATAAATGATGAACAAAACTGGTCATACCATGACGGAAACCTTCGGTTCATAGGTCAAAATGGCGACAATTCAAGGCACGGAGACAATATAACTACTAGAAATCCAGAAAACAACCAAGTATTAGTTACCAATACACCATTCTCAAGACGACATTACAGGACATCATGGCATACAGAAGAAGGTAAGATTGTATCTCTGTAGTGAGATACATCATATAAAAATAAATATTAAGTTTTATTTTTGTATCTTTTCACAACACATTGATTTTTATCGGAATTGTTGTAAATTTTAAAGTCATTTATTCTTTAAATAAATTTGCAAGTAGTACACATCGGAGCATGCAACAAACATACGAGAGAAAATTTTCTAACTTGAATTTGTTTTAATCTTTTTGATTAATGTGAATACACAGACTGCCGGAAACGCGGATTTACCCTCACTATAATTAATATTAATATATGTGGCAGCAATCCTAGTTGGCAGGAAGTATTATCGAATATAATTCTTTAAGGCACCCATCCAATAACCATTTCACTAAAGTTTGGTTCCGATCGACCAGAAGTATTTTTAAATGAATTTCCTGAAGAGCCCTAAGTTTAAATAAGTTCGGCTGTGACAGCCATCTTACACGCAGATAAATTTGGCTTTTGATTTTTTACGTAAGATATGGATCGTATCTTTCTGACATATATATATTCCATATTCTTTCTTTTAAATCTTAGTTGGTGGTTGGGGCTGTCGATAATCAAAAGAAAACCATTATATGAGGGGGACGGGGTCATCTGATATATCCTAAAAGACACCAAACTAATGTTTATTCCAGTTAAGTGTAGTTCTAAGAGGGCAAGTAGTTCTATAAAAGGAAGATTGTAATGAATTTCCTTCAGGGACTATGTTAAACAAATTAAGTTCGGCAAGTAGTTCTAGACGAGAAGATTTTAAAATGAATACCCATAGAGTCCCATGTTAACTTCGGCTGTGGCTGCCATCTTGATTTGAGGTTGCGGCTCTCGGACAAAATTTTGTTTGACGACTACCCAAGGACCATTCCATCAAAGCCCAAATTGGCTGAGCAGTTTTCCTCATTTCCTATTTCTAGACGGAAGGTCATCTTAGTTAGAGGTTAGATATCAGACACAATATTCGTTGAGGGTCACCCAAGGATCATTCCACCAAAGTTTGGTCCAAATTGGCTGGGCAGTTTCAGAGGAGCAGATTTAAATGTCACCCATTTTCTTGCCATCTTAGTGGACGTCGGACGGACGCAAATAGATGACAAATGCCTACATGGCTTTTTTGGCCAGGTGAGCTAAAAAAGAGATACAATCTCGACGGTCGTTTTGTCTACTAAAGAATAAATGTAAATTTAGGTGAATGCAGTTGTGCAAGTTGCATGATAAAGGAGCACCTTACAACTCTAAGCAAGTACATGGAGAGTATGGGATATGAAGTTAAGAACGTATCAGGGGATGGAAATTGTCTGTTTGCTGCTGTTGTGGACCAATTAAGGATCAATGGAGATTTTACCTACACAACAGACAGCCTCAGAAAAAAATCGGTGCAGTAAGTTCAAATGTTTAATATAATGAACTCCATGTATAGAATCCCATCCCTATAACTATTATAAACAACTAAGAACTGGAGTATAATTGTTGTCGCAAAGGGCATTCGATCTATCTATTTTTATTGAATTTTTGAAATGCAAGGCATACAAAATACGCCATCATCAATGAACATAACATCGAGGCAGTTTAGTGAGGTCCCTATGATCCTGGTACACCTGATAAGCATTTTTCATGTTGCATAGATGGACGTTTGAAAAAAAGATAAAAATTTTCCATATTGCCTACGTCAAAATACAGGTTTACCAATGTAATACATATTTCATTATGCTGGACACGTGTTTCAAAAAATAACAATTCATCTGCAGCATAAGAATGAAAATATGATGGCCGAGATAAATATGTATTGAAAAGAAGTACTCTTATATAAAACAAAAAAAAACGGAATAGGCAGTCATATCCAGCCGAAAGGGCATCAGTCATATGCAAAACAACGAATCAACCATGTGTAATTTTAGAATTTAAATTAATACCAGGAATTTCTGTAAACAATTTGTGGTAAAAACAGGATTTAGATACCCTTTACGAATGGGTGAACGCTGTAAAGTCTTCAATACAAATACAAATTGATAAATTGAAACGCTCTTTAAACATACACGCAATACCGGTCTGTAAAGATCCAAGGGTTTTCAAATAAATCTCCGAAATACATGACAATAAATTTGTCAACCCAACCTAATCCCGAAGACATTTTCCAAAAAAAAAAAAAAAACCTCGACAGTCGTAGGTTAGTTTTCAACCAAGTAGGAAGAATTTGATTTTCTTTCACTGTACGGACTCCCTGGGATGTGTTTCCTTTTGGAGCTCTGATCATACCCCTGTCTTGTAAAGGAGTTCGTGGAATCTAAACCTTTGTTCTTTTGCTTCCTTTTTTCTTTTAGTCTGTTTCTAATTGTCTTGCCTCTTTGGATAACTATCGCACCGTTATACTACACTGGACACAAAAGTTACATAAGTAACCCATAAGTATTCATAACAGCAACGTAACATTGCTGGGTCTGCCTAATTCTCCACATTACCTATTTTTAAGTTACTAACAGTTATTCTAATCGGCAGTTAAAAACAAAAACGGACATCAGAATTACACGGAAACAAGCTATTCTAGAGGGAACATGAAGCAAATGTGGATTTTCAAAAAGGCATTAAAATCTATCAAATAAGGACCCCTTTTCTCTTGCAAAATTATCAGGACTTTTGATTTTTGCAGCTTTTACACCGCTATTCCTCATTCCAAACTTAAACAAAATCAAATGAGGAAGCAAAAGAAAAACCGAAGTGCCAGACAATACTTTGGTTCAACTTTGTTTTGATAAAAAAAGATGGCAGACGCAGGTACAAATATTTGGTTCAAGGAAGGGGCAAATCTTTTCTTGTTATTAATATTATAAAAAAAAGGAGAAAAAGGAAAACGACGACATTTTCAGAATGCTTGATATCTTGACTGACAAAATTTTGTAACGTTTTGCGAATCTGTGTCTCAACAGACTACTTGCATTCCTTTAGGTACCAAATTTGCGCCTCGTTTCGCCGATTAATTCCTTTATTCGTATGAAGCTGACTTTATACAGATCAGAGAAAAGCGAAGCAGTTTGGTTTCACATTATGCGATATGACGTTCTTTCATTAAAAAAATCAATGTTTGGTTGCTATGTTGACCGCATCTATCCTATTGAACTTAAAATCAAGGATACAACCGACCCAAAAATTTCAGTTCATATATAGGAAATACAGCGGCCAGGAGAGGGGCACAATTAGTGCCCATTGGAATACCTATCGTCTGCTTGAAAACTCGTCCACAAAACTGTGGAACACCCGAACTCACCCTTGTTCTGTAGGGTTAGTGTTACCCTAGCTTTAGTTTTCAGTAAAGTGTTTTGTGTACTATGTTTGTCTTTCGTTTAACTGTGTTGGCAATTGTTTTATCTGTCTTCTGACTCACAGATTTCTGTCTGTCCTTTGTATTTAATAATTCCTTTTATACTTTTTGGATGGCTATTTGATCACAAAAAAAAATTGCGGTCGTATTATGTTTTTGACCTCTCGTCATCGTCGGCGTCGTCGTACGTAAAGGTTTCCGTCCAATATCTTTGTTCTGTTATTCGAATTTACAATTTCAACACAATAATACCTAATATAAAATAAAGGTTTGATTGATTTGGATGATCTAGCCCCTTCTGTTTTTTAAGAAGATACTAATTGAGGATTTTTTTTACTTTCAAATATAAGATCCAGAAAGCGCTTTACACACAGTTAAATTTGGATTTTGGTCTTTCCGGCATATATTCTATATTCATACTTTAAAAAATTATCTACTTTTGTCTGATTGTAATGGTTTATATTTTTTTCTCCATGAAAAAGCGAACAAAAAGGATCATGCACCATGACCTATCTCTTTTTTAATATTTCTCATTCGGTTTTGATGTTTTTTCAAATGATTGTTAATGAAAATTGCAATAATATTTACCCTCAAGCATTTGTATAGCGTTTACCCATATAAAAGGGGTCAAAGGGTTTAAAAAGACAACTGTGGAGATGAGAAATTTTTATTTCACATGCCATTTTATTGATTTTCATTACATTTGATTCCTTTGAATAATGACTTTCAGTAGTATCAGTAGTATGTCAACGAATTTTCTATACCTCTTACCGTTTTCGGTCGGGGTAAAGTTGGGAGGACAGGGGGGGGGGGGGGGTTCAAATTCGCATCATATGGAAAAATTCCTTCTGATTTTGATGGGATTTAAACCAAATGATTCCTCATGAAAAAAATGACAATAGTTACACAAAGCATTTTTACGGCTTTTATCGATTTTGATGTAAAAGGGGTCTTAGGTTATAAAAAGGAAATTTGCAGGCGATGGGAATTTTTTTTACTTTTCATTCGATTTGATGGAATTTTTTAATAACATCCATCTGAATGAGAGCTTTCAGTAGTGTGTCAACGTATTTTTCTATTTCTCAGTGTTTTCGAGATAAAAGGGGTCGAAGAGGGAAAACAAATTCACTTTCGCATGATGTGAACATTTTTTAATTTTTCGTCGGATTTTGATTGAGATTTTTCCAAATCTTTTCCATTTGAACAATGCAAAAAAGTTACACCAATTTACGGTGATAATGGGGTGGGATCAAAGTCCAGCGTAGAATATTCATGTGAAAGATCAAAAGTGCGAAGTCGAAGAGACAAGACTAATTTGGAACAAACTAAAAAAGATATAACAAAAACAAAAAGAACGAAAGCTTGGAATCCACGAACTTCTTTACAAAACAGGATTAGATCAAGTGCTCAACCTGATGAAATTGATCACTGATCCAGTAATATTACTGTGTTAAGCACATTGTTGTGTCCAGCAAAATATTGTGTCCACATTTACGGAAATGTTTATTTGTTTATCTTTCAACGTGCTGCGGTCGTATAATGCTGCTCTTGAGGAGCCACCCAAGATATTGATATGATTTAATATTTTAAAAAGAATGCTATGATATTTCTATTTTTTTTTGGAAAGGTGGTTATCTTTGCTAAGTGATGAAAGTATTTGTTGGCGGAAGACTCAATGGTCAAGTTTGGTTCCAGATATTATGAACCTTGGGTCAGGTGTGAGAAAACTGCTGTATCTGAAATCGAAAGGGTAGTTAATGACTATTCATTTTTCTAGGTATCTAAGAAAAACGCCACACGTCGAGGATGATACCCATTTAGAAGCCTTTCTTATAAATGAAACATGGATAGAATATCTTGACAGAATGGAACTGGACGGTGAATGGGGCGATGACATCATCCTAAGAGGGATTTCTGAGATGACCGGTAGAAAGATTGTTGTGTACAGCTCTTTTATATCCAAAACAACATTAACTCCAACAAAAGTGTACGAAAAAGACGAGTTATATATCGGGCATATACGACATATGATGCATTTTGTCAGCTTGCGACCTCAGTTCTGGAAAGTTATATGGCCTATGGGTACGTTATACAAACATTTGCTTTCATGCTCTAAATATTATCTGTAAGAAGCATCTTTTTCCTAAACTTTGTAGAAAATGCTATCAAGTCTTATAAATATCACACAAGATTTTATTATCATTTGGATGGTTATGACTCTAGATAAGACTAGAGCCAGTTTTCATGGACGGATAAAGTTAAATCAACAAGAATTCAACTA
>JARWCS010363697.1:0-10526 GCA_034783895.1 Geukensia demissa | reverse complement strand
ATACCCTCGGGGACCAATGTTCCACCAGCAGAGGTATCGACCCAGTGGTTTCAAAATACAAAATTACCAATGTTAAAAAATATGGAAAATTTTAAGTAGCCACTTGAAAATCTAGATTTTTCTATACTAACCAACCCTTATCTTAATCCAGTTTCACTCAGAATTGTCCACCCTTAATGATACCATTTACAATCCACATTTTTATTATTGTTTGTTTTCTTGTTCTTGTACTATGGATGAAAATCGATCAATCAATCAATCAATCAATCAATAAGTCAATCCATCCATTAATCAAATATATAAAATAGCGTCGTTATATACCAGCGATAAAAAATCCCGATACCAGTTTTCAATATACTCAAATATCTTTGCACGCTAAAATAGTTTAGCATAAGATTATTGATATTGTGTATTATTTATAAAAAGAAGTGGACCAGTTGGAAAAAATCCACAGCCCACTAGCAGAAATGAAATATAGTAACATCGGATGTAAAAATTGAAGACAGCACCCCGTTTACCTGAAACACTGAATCAAAATTTAGATATGGTCCCTGTGGCTATGTTATTACTGGAGACCTAACCATCGTGGGTGAACGATAAATAAAAAAAAGGACCAAAATGTCTTCCATCTGCGAAAATTGTTCGGCCAGACTGCCGTAAAGTCATTGAAAAAATTTCCCTTTTTAAATTTTATTTAGATTCGTTGATGAAAACGAAATTATTAATCAAAGTTATTGTAATCTAAAATATCAATGGTAGCGATACGCGTTCAATTTCTGGTGAGCACATTAAGACCTGGGTAGAACTGCCTTGAATACCAGAAATATGTCATAAACAAAGTAGAAATGTGTTGCATATTTTTCATATTCTGTTTCGGTTATCAGACAAACTAATGTAATTATGACTTCTCGACTAAGACTAGAATGTCAAACTAAAGATATATCATGCATTTACACATCGCGCAAGACAGGGGATACTTACCCTTTATGAGCACCTAATCCCACTCCTGTTTTGTAAAGGAGTTCATGGATTCCAATCCTTTGTTCCTTTTGTTTTCGTTTTAACTAAGTTTGTTTCAAATTTGTCTTGTCTCATTGGACTTTGCACTTTTGATCTTCATCGTGGGTATTATACACTGGACTTACACAATAATGTATAATGATATTTCTGTGCTTATAACATTTTAAAGTACAATATAAAAAAGAGTAAATGTTGCGTGATGGCTTTAAAACAAAAATACAAGACCAAATGAGTAGGGTTAAAAGTTAGCCACATTTAAAAGGTAAAACAAACCAAACCCAAAAATGCAAATGTACGGCAAAAATAAAATAAAACTTGGTCTCCCAAATTTTCCACCCAAAAGTCTTCTTCAAGAGAAAATAAAAGACAAAATAGTAAAATATGGCTTCTTACATGACAGGACTTGACCGCTGTTAACCAACGGGCATATCATCTCGAATACACTCAAGAGACACAGAAGTGTATTGTTAAACGATAAAAATGGGTTTCGTTGTCCAAATATAGTGCCATTAGAAATGCAGTGTTTAATTTTGCATGATTGATATTTAGCTCCTTTGGGAACGTAACATTATAGGAATCATTGAAAACTGGATTAGGTTAATACATGCAACACACATAGGAAAAATGCAAGAAATTATGAAATTGCAAGAAAATGGTATAAAGACGGATGGATAAAAATTTTGGTGTAGAAAAATGCCTGTAAATTTACATTACATCTTTAAAAATTCATAAAACAGTTTTTAACGTTCATACCTAAGAGTGCCCAAATGATTAATAATCCTATGTCTCCAAAACGGAAAACCCAACATTCACAAGAAAAAATCTTTGATGTCTTTATATGTAACTGGCCCCTTGGTATCTTCGAATTCCTTCTTTATCCTTTTAAGATCGAACGAAAACAGGATATAAACTATTTTTAGTTTGATTCTGATGAACACTTCAATAGAAGGATTTATTCTTGACACACTTAAACAAGAAGGACGTGGTTATGACTTGCGAAAATATACACTGACTATCACTGCGGGGTTTTGACTTTAGAACGTAGATTAAAGATGACAGGGACGTCCATTTGGTTCCTTCATGCTGTGTTTATATTTTAAATCGTTTCCGTTTTTTCTGTATATGCAGCGATATCTAAGATATTAATGAACGTAATCGATGTATGACCGGCAAATTATCTTGTCAAGGCTTCCGATACCATAAGCTAGTTAAAATTTACAAAATTCTATAATGAATATAAAGATATAATTTAAAATTTTGTCACCTGCAGACAATTGATAAAAACAGAATATCACACAGAACTGCTGTCGATCCGTTTATGATTTTGACCTTGCTGCCAGAAACAGCGAGTATACCTTTTCAAGGTCAATACATCTTGTTCTCTCTTTTTTGATTTGTAATTGCATTTATGCAATGACTGTTTTAATTTTAAAATGGGTTATTTTTATTTAATATGGGTTTATCCTATTTGTATCAGTATATAAGTCTCGTCTCCCAATTTCAATATGTCACAGGAATGGAATTTCCAGGATTTTAGTTGAATTGAATGTTTAAACTGTTTTAACCGTTCCATATACTCGAAAGTTACCGTTTATCTCAGAAATTTTTACTCGCTGTATTTCAACGCTTCTTACTCACATTAAACTTTGTGGTCAAAATGAACAAAATCTAAATTATCTAATATTTTTGGAAAGAAAACCATTGCATTGACACCATTAGAATTTCAATGTGGTAAAGAATTTCATGTGATTAAAAACAAAATACAAGTATAATCTGCAATAAAAAAGTGAAATTCTTGCCTAATTTCCCTTTGATTTGCACATTAGTTACTTTATCTGTATACTTTATTTGTACAAAAACCGAAGCGCTATGGTAGGATTGTCCAGGAGAAAGCCATCCGAAAAGTGTAAATTACAAAAATCTACAGGTTGTCTAAGGCCTTCAATAATGGACAAATAACGACCCCCCTACGCCGTGCTGTAAAATGCGATAGACATGAACGGAAAGTTTACAATAGGAAAATCGACATAAAAAGCAAACTTTACCAACTGCATTAGATTGAACTTTTGAAGTCAATACATATATTACATAGATCGCAGACAATTACAAATAAAAAATAGACAAGATGTACCGACCTCGAAAAAGTAATCGCTGATTCTGACAGTAAGTTCAAAATCATAAAAACATCGACAACAGTTCAGTGTGATATTTCGTTTTTTATCAGTTGTCTGCAGCTGGCAAAATTTGAAATTATATTTTAATATTCATGATAGAATTTTGTAAACTAATTTATTGTATCGAAACCCTTGAAATAATAATTTGCATGTGATACAAAGATTACATTCATTGAAATCTAAAATATCGCTGCATACACGGACAAAACGGATAAGTTTAAAAAACAGTTTGAAGGAACCAAAGGGACGTCCCTGTCATCTATAATCTACGTTCTGAAGTCCAACTTTCTATATTCAAGTTGTCCCCGCAGTGAAAGTAAGTGCATATTTTCGCAAGTCATAACCACTTCCTTCTTGGTAAAGTGTGTCAAGAATATATCCTTCTATTCAAGTGTTCATCAGAAACAAACTAAAATTTTATATCCTGTTTCCTTTCTAATAATTATCCTTGAAGAAGTTACATGGAAAGACATCAAGATGTTTTTTTCTATGAATGTTGGGTTTTTCGTTTTGGAACCATTTCTATGAATTATAAGTCAGTCAAAAAATCGTTTCCCTTTATATAAAGCTTATTTTAAAAACAGAACTTTTGTTCCGTTTAGTTATTTTCTGTTGTCAATACCTTATTTCAAGTGCCATATATTCTGAATATACAGAACATGTGGCACATGTGTTCTAACTTTTTACATTTTTTATAAATCAGTTCATGTTTTAATCAAATTCATTTTTATAATTTAGGGAATGTTTTTAGAATTTAAAATATTCAGTTAGTTCTAATTACTATAAACACACAAAGTAACCACATATAATCAGCGTTTCATAAATGACTCGGCCATATGTCATGATGCATTTAACATAAAAACAATTCGTGATATCCTTGATATCGTTATTTTACAGGTCATCATTACATAGCATACCTGTTTAGCATTAGTGCATGTCTAATATGTAATGAAATATCTTATAATTTTATTGCATATTTTTATACACATGTTTAAGTACAATACAAAATGAAATGCTTTGGTTTAATCTGTAAAACATTTGTAGATTAAAATACAGAATGAAATTTTATCATTTGTTCAGATAAAATACAGAGTGAATTGTCTGATTTGACCATTTTATACCACATCTGTAACACGTTTATTAAAGTATAATATAGAGTGAAATGTCTTGGTTTTATTGAAAGCGAAAGAAAACCGAAGGGCCAGATAAAAGTCGACAGAAACGCCAATCTCGAGAACACGAACATGAAGGAAATAACATTTATACATATAAAACTAAAAACAAGCATCCATTTATAAACAATGCGGATGGTGTAGCACCAGAAAACAGGAGGTTAAGCAGTTTCTGCCTCCTTAAAGACACCCGCCGCATTGTCAATGTTCCAATCTGGAATGGGTCATTTCAGGGTTAAGGTTAAGGTTTCATGCGATCACAGCCTCCAAGTGGAGAAAGAGAACATCCTATTTTTGGTTTAGTCCGTAACTTCACGGGAAAAATCAGTCTTTATTTGTGAAATGGATATTCCATACCGACCAATAAGATTGTGGTTCTGGAATGGTGATTTTAAACAAAGGAGCAACATATCCGTATCTGAGCCGTTTTTGTGTCACCGACAATGGCCTTTCTAGAAATCGCTGTATTGGACACTTGCTCTTGAAACATGTATGGAAAGCCGTACGCCGTGGCAAATGAAATGTTAGTGCCAATGAACAGTAGTTGACTATTAGAAAGTTGAAGTCATCACGGTTTTCATATAGTTTTGTATGGAGCCTATCTCCATTGTCTTACTCGAAATAAGGATCAAGGTATAAGGCAGACTTGGGAGTGTTCTGTGTCTTTAATTTTAAGCACAAGATAATCACCGAATCGTGTCTTGCTCAATGAAAGCACATCGTCTTTATAACGGAAAATAAATTAAAAGGTTTGGGCTAACGTTGTTTCTGTGATAGTAACAGTCTGCCACAAACGAGTAAAAAAAAATAAATTAGTGCCCATTGGAAGTCCGACCGTCTGCTGAAAAACTCGTGCCCATTGGAAGGCCGACCGTCCACTAAACTAATCAAATACGTTGTCCAATCTAACGTTTTTGAAAAAAAAATCACCTCTGGATATTTGTTTTTTTATTTTGTGTTGCGTTCTACAAAGTATGTTTTGGTTCTACCGACAACGATGTACTTGTATCGCCTTTCTCCATTCTTTTTGAGAAATCAATTACGAATTAGATCCTTTAGTCTTGATTTGAGATTTGAGTGTGATATTGCCGTACACAATGGGAAACTGTCAACTGTTTTGAAGCTTTTAATAAAGGAAAGAGATCTTGAGTTTGTGGTGTATGTGGGCTCTTATGACAAACACATCTGGTCGGTTACATATTTTATATAAAACTAATAATTTATACATGATATTAAACAATGCAGAATCAGCAGTATGATTAATTCTGATAAAATACTGTAGAGCATTTAAGTTGTCAGCATGATATTATACAGACAAGTGATGTGGATGTTGCGGGTCAAAATATCAATATTCTATTGATAATATGATAATTTAACACTTGAATATCTAACAGAGTTGAGAATTTCTATCAGGTCTGTAGAGTTTTTTAAGTATCCACCTGTGATTTATGCCAGGTATTCCATTGTTTGTGTAGCAGTATTTCTGGCGGCTCGTCTTGATTATAGTTAAAAGCTTTGAGAGCGGCTTGGTGGAACATTTGGCAGACCCAGCAATAAAACGCTGCTTGTAAGGACATATTTGATAGAACATTTGTTCAAACCTTGGAAAATATTTAAGCATATTATACGGAAAACACAATATTAATGTATAAGTATAATACAGATGGAGATGTCTTGGTATTAATATTTTAAAGCACATCTGTTAAACATAAGAACATGTATAATACAGAGTGAAATGTTTTTGTTTTATCACTTTAAACCGCATCTGTAACACATCCGTAGTATAAAAGTAGTATAATACGAATAAACGTTCACCCACATTCAGCTTTTCCGCCTTCTTCTTGACAAGCACAGACTATTCCTTTTATCTGAAACAATAAACAATTATGAGATAACTGATCAGTTTATCAAAAATCTATCCTTTTCCTGACAAGACCGCAACTCATTATAATTAAGAGTTGTAACAGTACACCGATATGACGGTTTATCGCGATACGACAGCAAATCTTGAGCATCGGCACAAAATTTCCGAATATTGATTTTTGATACGGTAAAAATTAAGACCAAGCACAACCAAGTTACTCAAAAGGAATATGAATGTATGGAGAAGTTTATGACAAAAATGAATTATTATGTGTAGTAACAGCTAAATGTCCCACATCAAAAGATATCGCTATTTCATCATACACAAATGTAAAAAATACATAATCCAAACAAGAAACCCGAAATTGATACGTTTGTGTAGTATTAAGTTTGCATGATATGAATATTCGCTGATGAAACTAACTGAAATTATAATACTACAATGAACTGGAAACTTTGGGAATTGGCCAATATATGTTCCTGTAATATCAGTTGATATTCTTACTCTGAGGGAATTACAAATAGTATGAACCGAAAACAACATAGTTTTATTTAATGGAAGATTCTTGACTTATAAAGCTTGAAGTCATGATTTACATCTTAAAAAAAATGAATAAACATTGTTAGATATTCAACATTTGATTTATGTTTATACAGTATTTTGTCAAATAAACTTTGAACTAGAGACTTAGAAAATTGAGCCTCTATTGCTGACCTGACAGATTGTCAAGCGGTTTCGGAGAACAAGTTTGTGTAATCAATCAATCAACCTTGCTTTTGTGCAATCGGGACGAAAAATTTAAGAAGCACCTTCTTTAAATGCTCCACATCAAAAATTAATCCATTAGCCAAGGGTTTTTTTTAATGTGTGAACCAAGTAAAAAAGAAGAATCGTCATGGCGCCATTTGTTTGTCCAATTATAACTAAACATGATTACTTTATAAAGGAACTTCTATTGACGCTCCGCAGCAAATACCAATCAATATGGCAAAAAGTTTTCAGGAAAAAGATTTTTTACTGTATCAGCCAATCAGAAACAAGAATCTTCCATAGAGGCCATGTTCTTCCATAGAGGCCATGTTTTTTGTCTCATCAGGAAAAAATGAAGTAACTTTATAAAGAACATTTCTTAGATGTTCAACATCAAATCAATTCGGGCAACTGGTTTCAGTACAGAAGATTTTTAATTAATCAGACAATCAGGAATAAGGAATAAGAAATTGCGTTCTTTATCCGATTAGGGTGAAACGAGGAATTTACAAAGGACTTTTCATAGATGCTTCCTGCAAGATGAAAATGGAAAAGTTTACGGACAAAGGACCACAGACGACGGACAACGTCGCCAAGTTATGATACCTGCTGACCTGTCCTTTTGGCAAATGAGCTAAAAACGGTGTCACATGGTATAAGTAAATTAAACAATCAAATTTGCTTACAACAGATCTATAACACCAAAATAATGAACATGATAAATAAAAATGCAAACAAGCAAATGATTGTTAAAAAATTAACGTCATTACATACCATGACAATCTTTGGCACATATCACATAATACCTTTACAGTCTGGAAAACTGTTTAAGCGAGAGTTTGTTGAATCTATAATGAAAAGTTGCTATATTCAGTGATTTTTCTAGCCAGCCGATTTCCTTATTTTAACGCAGTTAAGCCTAATAGTTTCCTTTTAGCTTATATAATGAAAATAAATGAATTTCAGAATAATAAATATAGGGGATAATATATTAAAAAAAGAATATTACGCTGTTTATGATAATTTTTGCTAGTTTTAAGCCCTTAGATAAGTTGTAAGCCTTTTCTGTAGGAGTTGCGTAATCTTCCGGATCTTACGAAACACCATAGTTTTTGTAAGTTCGTGTCATTCCAGCTTTAGTTTTCGATGTAATCTTGCGTTTTGTTGGCAATGGTCTTGTCTTGCCTATGCCTAAACGTTTTGGTATCTTCGAATTATTTTTTTCGTTCTCGATGTTCTCGTTTAATTTGAGCACCATGTGTTTTCTTTTAAGATATTGGGATATTTATGTGTTACCCTGTCCCTGGTCTTATTAATGAAAAATCATACTTGAAAAAGTTGTGGTTTAATTGAAATATAACATAAATAATCTTACCATCCAATGCGTTGCATATAAAGTAATCGTCAGACTTCGACGACTTTATAAAACAATTGTCACTATTCGTACTTTTGCAGTCTGGTAAAATAGTGTGAGTGTTATTTGCCAGTTTGCACACACGCTGATAAATAATGCTGCACATAAATCCGCCATAACCAGGTTTACAGTTACTTGTAATATTATACAGATCAAATGAGGTGCAGGAACAATTACCTCTGGATTTAAATTCTGATTTGTCAAAAAATTCTTTACACTTAGAACCTGAAAGAGAAATTTTTACATCTAAAACATTACCAGTTGAAAAAAAACAGCATAACATAGTATAATGTATAATAATAATTACATTCTTAATTTTCAAAAAGTGTTATACTACTAAAGTGGCAAAACAAGAAATTACTATTTCTAAAATAATCTTTTGTTGATTGAATGCTTAATAACCTATTGATAAGTCCGGAACATCTGATCTTGCTCCTCTTTTGTAATGGATTTTTTTGTTATCGTTTTATCTTTTAGTTTGTTTCGAGTTTATTTTGTCTCTTTGGGTCATGAACGTTTGATCTATCACATGGGTATTCTACACTGGACTATAATAGCTAAACGAACTCTCTAGCAAATAAGCACAAGAATTTTACATTTCTACTGATTCCCACAACAAACAAACTAGAGGCTCCCAGGAGCCTGTAATCGCTCACCTGGCTCAAAGTTGTTTGTAAAGTTTGCCTCGTTGTTAGCATGTTGTATTTTGTATTGTGGTCCTATGCTAATTTCGTGCAAAAGTTTAAATATTACAAAATATCATTTTGAAATAATTTAAGCATACAAGTAAGATTCTTGATGGCAGTAAACACAGTACATGAAGCTTGACTGAGACGTACAAGTATGAACATTCTCCGAAAATGCATCCTATTAGATAGAGACATTTGTTTTTTAGTGTTATAAATTCAGAACTTGTTACAAAATTTGAGTTTTAACCTTGTTTAGACCTGTAGATTTCAAATTTCAGCAGCTTCTTGTCGAGATGGACATCAGTTTCTAGGACATTTAATGATTAACACTTCCCGTTTCATATCAAACAAAGGGCCTGCTAACCAGGAACTGGTTAAGCAATATAAAAGGTAAATCGTTGAGTGTACACAATATATACTTAAGTTTTAGTTTGTTTGAGGCCGACACGAGTATATGCACTTGAGAAAAGTATATCGACCAAAACATAGGCTACAGTTGTTATATTTATAATATTTAAAATTGCAAATTGATAAATTGTCAACTGCATGCATCATCTTAATAACTCCCTCAAAAAACCTTAGAAATATTTTTAAGAAGACATAGAAGACGTCAGACAAATGGTGAAAGTCGACAGACACGGCAAACTTAAGAACACGAACATAACGAAATTTCACACTGCGTTATATTGTTATTGAATATAACAGCCGCGGATCCAGGATTTTATGTGAGAGGGCGCTGGTCCAGGTCAGTGCCTTATTAGGGGACCAGGGGGGCGAAGCCCCCCGGAAGCTCATAGAAATCACGAAAAATAAGACTAAAAAATTATATTTTTTTCGTTTTAGGGGGGGGGGGGTGCTCGCCGGGTCATGTAAGCGATGAAAATTGCCTAGTCCAAAGAGACAAGATAAATTTGAAACAAACCAACAGATAAAACGAAAACAAAAGGAACAAAGACATGGAATCCACGAACTCCGTTACAGAACAGGAGTTGAATCAGGTGCTCATGAATGGTAAGCATCCCCTGTCTTGCGCTCACAAATATCACAAAATGAAAAAATATAGAGTATAGGTCAGAGATAGTACAATATATTTAAATGAGAATCTGCTGTAAGTTCAACGTCTAAATATGTCTACAGACCCTTCAAGAGTATGAAATGTTTGCTGCCTTTAACGGGCTCTAAAAACTCTCTTGTGTAGCGACGAGTTTAAAACATGTTATATGACTCTCAAATACAATTATTGCATTTGATTAACATTTGTTTCCTATAATGTGCCAGCCCGATTTGGAGGTGAAATCATACTTCAAAATAACATACAGTCATATTTTCCCCTGGCATCTCTTGGTTGAGTCCCCACTGCTTCCACTGGACAATGGATCTTTTCATCACAAAAGCAAATGGACGGGAGTTTGACAGTATTACTGCATTTTTCACATGTGTGTT
>JARWCS010363686.1:0-10527 GCA_034783895.1 Geukensia demissa | reverse complement strand
CAATGTTATAAACTGTCCCACGTTAGGGGGAGGGTTGAGTAGTTGTTTAATACAGCCACATATTTTATTTAACTATCTCAAGCCAGGAACCTGTAATCCAGTGGATGTCCTTGCTTATATGTATAAGTGTTACTTGTTTTACATTGTGAACTTATAAGACCGGTAGTTACTACATTTGAATATCAACACATTAATGTATTTCTGGGGCTTTTTACAGCTTGCTGTAGGGTAGGGATATTTGCCCATTATTGAAGGCCTAGGGCAACGTGTGATTTACATATTTTGGATGGCTGTCTCATAGACAATTATACCATCTCTCCTTATTCTATATTTAATACAGAAAATTTACATGTTATATTGCTTATGCATGCTAAGAGAATGGGGCCATCAATTGGGTAGGTGCCTGAGCTGTGCTAATTAAGATGCAAACTGCATACCAAATATCAAGGACCTATGACTACTGGAACACAGTAATCTAAACTTCATGCGGAAAACTAAACTTGATCCCATAACCCTACACAACAGAACAGCCCCAAAAAGGTATAGAGCCTGAACTTCTTAAGATGCAATGGCATGCCAAACATGAAGGACCTTGAACAACTGGAACATTGAAAACTGATATGGACACTGCTGCTTCTCCCCACCAAAAACAGTATTCTTTGGTCATGTCTTACATAGTTTTTCTTGCAAGCAAGATAGTAGCAAATGAAGATATATGATATATGGTTAATTTACCAAATACAAAGTTGAATACAATTTCTAATAATACTGTATAGAAAACTGAAATTAAGGCCTAAATTAAAATAATGTTTGTTTGCTGTTCACCTACCTATCCATCTAAACATGTCTAAAATGGCCTACCCAAAAAAATTTATTGGTTTTTGAAATAAAGTTTATTTTATTTCATTTTTTGTTGATTTAACACTTATATTCCTCATTTGTTTAGTTATTATTATGTACTTAAATTGCCATGGAAAAAAATAAAAATGTTATCCCTACCTTCTGACCCATATTTTAATATCACGAGTAGGGGAAAAGCAAACAAACATATTTTATGTTAGGCCTTAAGAAAGTTAATGTACACTGTAAAATAACTAAATAATCACTCATGTGAATGATATTTTTTATTTCATATTGCAAACTGAAATAGCACTAAAAACACCTTTGATCTCAATCATACCTAAGAAAGATCAAGAATATACAATGCAACTTCATGTGATCTCTACGGCATTTTACTCGATACTTTTCCTTTATCAAATCCTGTATTCTGGATGACAAGAAAAATGTCAAATATTCTACCTCCAAAAAAATACATGGGGTAATGTTTTGGAGTTATACAGGATTCTATAAATCAAACCTTTCAAATAATTTTTCTTGGCTTCCTAAAATTGGGGGGAGTGGTTGAAAAGTTGTCCTTCCCATAATTTCTTCAATTTGTCTAATTAAAGAATAGTCTATTGAGTCAAAAATTTTCATTTGATCAAAAGGCAATTACCTTTACATGTAGTTAAGAAATAATGCTCCAGTCATGTAACACATTTTGAAGATTATGTGTAAGTCTTATTGAATACTGTGGGGTGGTTAAAAAGAAGAATGGTTATCCCTCCCGCCTTTGTTCAGCATTCTCACACGTCTTAGTGGGAAAATGGCTGTCAAAATTTAAAAATTGATTTGGAAACAAACTAAAATAAATAGTGCAATACTTGCTACTGAAGATTATGAGTAAGTTTGGTTGAATTCTGTTGAGTGGTTAAGGAGGAGTAGCATATTAGGTAAGTGTGACACCGATCACACAGAGGACGCTAGGCAACATACATGATAATGTATGTCATATGTGTCGCTGTGTTATACAGCAAGCAAAACAATAAGCAGTGTACTTGGTTTTCGTTGGCATATTTTTCTAGGAAAAGGGCTTTTGGAAAATTCCTGAAAAGAAATATTGGATGAGGGTAAAAAAAATCCAGGAAATGTCCAAAGTGAGGCCTCGATTAATACGTATGAATTTGTTTGTAGTTATATTTACATGTAAGAATATTGACAAGAAAATTAATTTTGATTATAATCAATAGTCTGCAAAAAATTAGTTACAATGTAAGCAATGAAACAAAAATTACGATTAGTGTTACATTAATTGTACTCAAAATAACAAATATTTCACCAATTTTGTTTTCACTAAAAATATAAAAATGAGATATGTATTGTCCATGAGACAGCAATCCACTAAATGACAGCAGAAAACATGTTAACTCACTCTTATAAAAATCTTTTAGTTAATAAATATGCCAAAGACATGATATTTTGGTAAAAAATTAATAGACCTCTTTTTAAAAATAAATGAACATAAATCTAGTAATTAAGAAAATCCCATTCATTAATCAATAAATTTGTTAATTGCTATCACTACTGCTATCAAATACATTTGACAAATTCTCAGATAATTGTTTTTTTGAGTGTAAAATATCTACTCTAAATGCAACAGTACTGCTCTCATCTTCCGAGTCTTTAAAAAAACAATTCTCAACCTCTGAATCTGTTGTATCAAAGTCATGTGAAGTAACATTAGTCTCTGGACCATCACTTGAATCTTGATGGTCATCATTGATAGTAAGTTGTGCAGTGTTATCAAGGCTTTCATCTGAATCAAAATGAACATCTGATGAACTGACTTGGTTATCAATGGCTGATTTCAATTTCTGATCTCCTGTACTGGAGGAAAGTAATTCAACATTCTCTAGTGGTGATATAACTGTTGGCCTATCTGAGATATGTCCACATCCTGATTTACCAAAAGTACATGATGAAAAGGAAATCGGTAGCGGTTGTCGTATTGTTGAATCACATATCATGTCCATATTTTCTGTGTCCATTGCCATGGAAACTGGACTTTTCAAAATAGCATTTTCACTAAATATGTTTTGTCCCGAAACTATTGAATTCATGCTTACACTGTTTGGTCTGGTTGTTTCTACATCAAACCTATCCATACTGTAAGAGTTCTCATTCAAGTTTCCTACCAAGCTGTCAACATGGGGGCTTGAACTGCTGACAAATACAGAATTACTGCTTGAGAAATTATCTACTAAATTCAATGGTAATTCATTAGATTGTTTCTCATTGCTACAACCAACAGCTTCTGCTTGCTCTCTCTCTGTACTGTCAGGAATATTATCCAAAGAAACATTGTGTTTTTGACTGGATATAATGCTGTGAAATGACAGACCATTTTCCTTGTTGATACTACGCAAAACTGATGGCGAAAAATCAGTAAGACCTGAAAGCTTTTGCTCTAATGATCTTGGAACAAGCTTTCCTACAGAACATGTCGAGGCAGAATCACTTGCATTAGTTGTAGAATCATAAACAATGTCATGCTTCACTGGTTCAACACCATCATTCTTCACAGAATTTTTAAAAGTTAAAAAAGAGTTGTCACTTTGTTGTGTGACAGAATTGTCATTATCCCACTGAGAAGTTGATAACATGTCTATATCTTGATTCACATCTTCATGTCTAGAAATAAATTCATCATTCCTTAAAATAGCACCAGATGTATCTTGTTTACAAACTTTATCAGTTTCATTTTGTTCATTGCTAGTGTCCATTTCATCATTTCCAATCTGTTTCTCCTTTTCACAGTTTAAATTAGATTCATTATTTTTAAGGATTTCGTCGAGGTTGTTGGTTACATTTCTTTCTTCATCAACATGTGTGCTTAATAATTTTTCCTCGTCAAAAAGGTCCACAGACTTTCCAGAATCTTCAGAATCTGATAAACAAATACTCTGAGTTGAACAAACTGACATATTTGTTACACCCTTTGATTTGCAATTGTCATCTTGATACAAATCTACAGATTCATTTTCAAGGTCAATTAGGACTTCTTTTGATGGTGAATATTTTTGTCTGAGTGAATTAAAAAACAATGAAGAATAATTCATTGGTGAGTAGCTAGACATTAAGTTAATATTTGAATAGGCTGAATTGCCACTGCTTGCAGTTTGAAATTGACTGTTTGGTAATGAGAAACAATAGGGAACAGAGGTTGGAAAGTACGACTCTAATGATGGAAATTGTGGTGCAAAATTGGGTGATCTAGGAGCCATGTATCCTGGCCAATCATTGGATGACGGTGTTGGTGGATTGCTAACCTCAAGTCTCCATGGTGGAGGGCTTTGTGAACCTAATAAAGATGTACCTGGCTGACTTTGTTTTGACGGTGTTGGTGGATTGCTAAAATCAATTCTCAATGGGTTACTTTCTTGTGAAAGTGTTTTCATTGGAGACTGGCTGTTACTTCTCAAATCTAAAATGTTACTGGAACATGTTGAATCAATTCCTATAGGAAAGTTATCCCTGGTAGTCTTTGATAAAACTAATTCGCAATCATCAGTGTCTGATTCAGTTGTATCTAGTAACGGAGCATCAATGTTAGTCAAATCAACTTGATTAAGCACTGGACGTAAACTTGTTTCATTTCCTTCTTGAATGACGACATTGTCACCTGATCTTCCTAAAGTTTGGATTGCCTGATTTGTAGCAGAAGTGGCACTATTTGATGCTTGTGAAGTATTTGTAGAAATACTTTCTGATGTTCGGTTCCTGCTAATTTGGTTTAGTACATCAGAAAAGCTTCTGCTTTCAGTCTCACAAACTTTTTTCTTTTTACATGTGACACAAATATCATATTTATCTAGGAGTTCTGGAATATATAACAGTCTACATTTTAAACAACGCCTACTGTTTTCTAAACTTAATATACTGTCAGAATTACAAATTGGTCCTGTTGCTGCATTTGCCACTGTACTTGTAGACATATTTTTCTGTTGACTGTTTGCATTCTTTTTATTTGCATTAGATAAATCAAATGGAAAAAATTCTTGAGAAGAGTTACAGCCAGAAAAGCTTAACGATTGTGTGTATATAGTTCCAGAACTTCTATTCTCCAGTGCAATTTCATTTTTCTTGGAGTCCGAGATTAACTTATCCAGCCCTTTTTCTAATAATTTTGGTACAATGTCAATCAACTTGCCAGACTTTTTGTGACCTGATGAATGTTTTTTGAATTTTGTGTCCAAACTTGCACTAACATTTGAGGTAGATGACAACAGTTGGCTGGTCACAGAGGGAAATAAATGTTCTGTAGAAACCGGTCGACTTGTCCCACTTTGAACATTTTTGTTAGCTGAATTTGGTAATACAATAACAGATTGTAATTTCTTACTTGACTTTGATTTACTGCTATAGTCTTCATGTTTGTGCTTTTTGTGTTTCTTATGCTTGGCAGAAGAAGAACTGGAAGTTGTTGAATTATCAGCCTCTGAAGGTTTTGATGAAGACTGTTCGTTTTCTCTGTGTTTTGAAGATGACCTGGAACTCACAGAATCACTGTGTTTTGAAGAGGAATGTGACCTCCTAGAAGATTTATCAGACGAATGGTGTCTTTTATGTTTTTTATGTTTATGTCTTTCTTTTGATTGTTCTCTATCATAAGAGTCTTTGTGTTTTTTATGTTTCTTATGCTCCCTCTTTTTCTGGTGATTTTTCTTTTTAGAATAATGTTTGTCTGCAAAAAGTTTTCCTTCATCTTCTGACGACAGCATTATAGGTGATCTTTCCTCCCATGGTTTCTCAACCCGTACAAAGACAATATCACTCCCATTACTTCCATCAGACAAAGTGGAATCAGAATCTGAATCAGAGCTTGAGGCTATGTCAATAGGTGATGATTCCCTATTTCCAACAACAGGCACATTTCCTGCTGCACTGGAAACTAAAGATAAATCAGGATCATCTGCCAGAGACATCCAGGAAGGACCTGGAGTAGGAGAATCCCAACCTGACATAGATAATGGAAGATTTAATGAACTTCCTGGAGATTCAGTTTCAAGTATGTCTCTTACACTTTGGAATAACGGTCTCAAATCTGTCAAATCACCTGAAGGGTTATTTCTTCTTCGCTCAACATGAGGTTCTCGGTCATTTGAAGTTCTATCTTCCACATCAATAATTTCCTCTACAAAATCATCATCACCATCACCAATATCTGTCAATGAATCATTACTGTCGGTGTCGACAACCAAAGCCCCTTGGTGGTATGACACATGGGAGTCGTAGACTGTCATATTGTATGGAGATTTTGCAAAACATAAGAATTCATGCATAAAGTGGCGTGTATGTCTTCCAACATATGGATAAACATGTTGATAAAATTCTTCACTGTCTATTGGATATGTCTTAATTAATCCCATTATTATTTCCATAACCAACTGAACATGATCTGGTTGATTCTGGAGTAGTGAATTTAGCTCACGGTTCAACCATGGCACCAACCTGTGAATTTGTGCAGGATTTCTTCTGTAAAATGCAGGAGTTGTATCCCTTGTTCTAAGTCTTCTGTCAGTAATTTCTACAGCTCGCAATCCATTACTATAAACCCTACGTCGGAATTCTGATGTTGCTGGTTCACGATATCTTCGCCAGTGTGCTCTTGTTGTTAAATTGCTTGGTCTTGCTATATCAAATTGAGAGTAATTATGCTCTGGGCCTATTGTAAGTCTCCGTTCAAATGTCAATGTAGTTCTGTAACGAAACCTGGTTCCATCATTATCCCACTGATTCCTGTTTGTCTCTTCCTCAATACTGTATGTATCATATTTCTGATATGACTTGACATTATAAATAATATTCTTAAACTTTTGCTTACAAAGAGGGCATTCTGCTTTTACTTTTGACCATTCTTTCAGACAGACAAAGCAAAACATATGGAAACAACTGTCTGTGAATGACTTATTTTGCAAGTCTCCCAAACATATAGAGCAGTTTGGATCTGGTGATGGTGGTCTTGATGTTGACGCTGCATCACTTTCTTTTTCTGTTTCCTTTGTTTGTTTTGATTCTGCATGATTTTCTACAGAAATATCCTTCTTTCTTTGTTTTCCACGACCTTTTTTATCATCCTTTTTGGAGGGATTTTGCCGCTTTCTCTTTTCTACATCATGAGTCTTTGACTTTTTAGAATCTTTATCCATTCTGACCTACAACAGATATTTTAAACTTAGAGAGGACAACTTTTAAAGGACATAATATGGTAAAAGTTAAGGCCTTGAAATGTCCCTTAAACTGTTGAGAGTGGGCCCATGTTCAATCTCAAATCCTGAAAATTTCTTGTAACAATGTAACATGAATTTAATTTTGTTGACTAACAATAATTCTGTATACAATGCACGCTTGTACCATATTTAAAGGCTATCAGTTTTATTTTAATGTTTGTCTTAATCTATTTTTTTTCTTCTATTGCTGTTGTTTGGTGTGTCCTGCAATGCTGTAAAGTTCAGTATTTTAATAACTTCTAATTAGGTCATTTAATTCATTTTGTATTACAGTAAACATTGATGTTTTCTTGAAAACAGAAAATTATTTAAATTTGGAGTTTCTCAAATATTATAGAAAAAGAATGGAGTTTCTGTTGGATCACAGCACTGTCGCCCATGCACAATGGATCACAGCACTGCAGTCCATGCATGCATGGATCACAGTACTCATCTACAGAATGCATGCATGGATCACAGCACTGTTGCCAATGCACGCATGGATCACAGCACTGTTGCCTATGCACCCATGGGTCACAGCACTGTTGTCGATGCATGCATTTCTTGCAGGAATGGCTCACAACATTGTCATCCATGCATTCATGGATCACAGCACTGTTATCCATGCACCCATAAATCACAACACTGTCAAATACTGCCTTCCATGCATTGGTCACAGCACCATTGTATATGCAGGAATGGATACATTTATTACCATACTTAACAGCATTGTTGTCAAGGATTAAACAAGGCTTTGGTGCTGTCATCATTTAAACAGAAACTACATTCTTTTTCTATAATATTTGAGAAACTCCAAATTTCAATAATTTTCTATTAAATGTGAACTGAATTTTAAGTGGGTGCAGCATTCACAGAGTTAGACATTTCAAATACTAAATTATAGCAAAAATCTGTTGCTATAATACTGAAAGCACTCAGTGTATCTCAACTAGTAACGGACCTGCTACCGGTAATACAAAATTAAGTTGACCTCTTCTCAGACTGACGTTAACCCGGATTAGAGTTAAAGGATACCACAACAGGTGTTGCGCCCAAGACAGGTGATGCTTACCCTTCATGACACCTGATCACACTCCTTCCTTAAAAAATGAACGGGGCTAGATCACTTAAATCAATTCCAACCTGTATTTTACATGTGTATTGGGTATCATTGTGTTTCTCAATTTCAAAATGGATTAAAAAATAGAACAAAAGTTATTGAACAAAACCTAACTGTCTATGGATGGCAACATGCCCATAACATAATATAACAACATAACTTACAAAAATATATCTGTCGTATAAAAACCCATCAAAATTGATGCTATTTTAAAAAAATACTTAAGAAACCCATTTAGCCCCAAAAATAAACTGGAATCAATCTTACATCATATCTCATACTAGGATTTCAAAAGAATTTGTTCACCACAATAAAAGATAGGTTATCTCCCTTGTGCTATTTTATTCATGTTTACATGTAGAAGTAAATAGAGTTTAAATTAGTTTAATTTAATGAATCTTTAATATTTGTACGTTTTCCCCAAATTAGGCAAATACTTAACATTGCTATGGTTCATAGAGATTCTTATTCAAATAAGAAAGTTATTTTGAAATCATACTCAAATAAGTGATATTTTTTTTTGTTATCTCCATCGACAAACCTTCTTTTACAAGTAGGTTTTCACGAAATGTCCAAAACTGTGACATCTTAGATGAGTTATTTCTATCTTTCATTAGTTTTTGCAATGGCCCATTAAATATTTTACCTGCAAATTTTGGTTACGGTACTTATCTTTTAATTAGAAAAGTATGAGTCAGTTGTACATGTATAGATGCAAGACCTTTTAATGTTTGCACAAAGCTTTCCAATATTAGTCCATTGAGGATCAATTTTAAGACAAAGAAGTATATGTGAAGCATGAAATGATGAAAGTTTAATGAGCGCTTATTTATAGATACACCAGACAGATTTGATTTTCATGAACCAGATGACCAAGGATTTGAGAAAATAAGATTTTATACTTTTTCAGCCATTCTGACTTAAATAAGAAATTTGGAACTTACTTTATAAAGTCAGGTTTAAAAACAATTTGAAATTTACTTAAATAAACAGGTAAATTTTAACATACTTAAAAAAGAAGATCCCCTAGCTGTGATAATTGATTCTTAATGTTTCAGGGGACCAATTTTCAAGGCCTGTGAGCCTCTGTAAAACTAGTGCACTTCTGATCAATTCCTCATATTGCATGACTTCAAAACATTAAATTTTATCAGAAAAATCTCAATTACTGGTTAAAAATGTTAGATGACCCACAACAAATGTTTCAATATGTAACAATTTTCAAAATTTTACTTGTACCAGTAAATTATTAAAAAGGTTAAATGAACTTTACTTAAACAAGTAAAATTAACTTGTACAGGTAAAAAATATTTACGTGTGCAAAGAGGATCCTTAACCATGTTAACCGACAGACAGAAAATGCCAATGCGGACATTACAAAAACATAATACATTTTGTACATGTACGACTGCAAATTTTACGGTCAATTAAAATTTTGGACAGACACATTGGAGATGGTAGGGGCAAGGATGAGAATCTACACATTAACTTGAACTGGCCTAATAATAATGAACTTACATGTATATCCAATCAAAATGCTTTGGGTCTTTTCTAAAGGATCAAATGCTTTGCCATATCAAATCTGTAATCTTTCAGTTTCAAACTGACAAAACCCTGAACTATTGATCTGAAAAGAAAAAAATAATTATATGGAACGGCCTGTAAAAGAGTTGTTACATGAATAATATACTCTTTTCTACAAAATTTCATATAAATCCATGATGTCTTGCAAAAAATTGTGAAACTGTCAGCAGAGAGCTGACAACTATATCCCAAATTTCCAATACTCTTTGAGTATAATGGAAAAGTTACAAATAGCTTTTAATCGAAAACTAAAATAGGAGCTAAGTCCTGTGTAATAATCAATCAAATCAAAATTTAAAATAGAAAGTGCACAATCCTTGAAAATTTTGTAGCAGTGCTAGTAGATGGGAGGTGTAGATCCCTGAAAGTAATGACAGTATTATGGTTAAGTTCATATTTTGCAAAATACATTGCATGAACTTAACCATAAAAATTTATAAATAAATTTATTTCTATATGTAAACCATCGCCGAGTAAGATTTCAATTTCATGTATTTTGCACATGTATGTTTTGCTATTTCAAAATGTCTGGCACTAGGTAAATTACAAATATTGCTGTGATACATGTATATTCCAGTGAAAACGAAATGTCGTCGGACCGACGGACAAGTCCGGTAAACTTTGATATATTTCCGGACCGAATGTCCGGTGTCTTCTTCGGCGGCGACTCTGAAATTTCAGTGCACTTAGCGCCCTCTATCGACTACCTCGTTATCGTTTAATAGAGAAATTATT
>JARWCS010363675.1:0-10527 GCA_034783895.1 Geukensia demissa | reverse complement strand
ATAAGCCACACCTCACTCCAAGATAAAGAAACCCCCTAGACTTCATATAACACACACCTCATAGCAAGATAAAGAAAGCCCCTAGCCTCGACATAAGCCACACCTCTCAGCAAGATATAGAAACCCCTAGCCTCTACATAACCTACACCTCACAGCAAGATATAAAGTCCCTTTCCTCGACATAAGCCACACCTCACTGCAAGATAAAGAAACCCCCTAGCTTTCACATAACCCACAACTCATAGCAAGATAAAGAAAGACCATAGCATCAACATTAGCCACAACTCACAGCAAGATATAAAAAGTCCCTAGCCTAGACATAAGCCACACCTCAATACAAAATAGAGAAAGCCAAAAGCATCGACATATGCCTCAGCTAACAGCAAGACAAAGAAAGCCCATAGCCTTAACAGAAGCCACACCTCAATGGAGGATAAAGAAACCCCCTAGCCTTCACATAACCCACAACAAAGAAAGCCCATACCATCAACATAAGCCACATCTCAGCAAGATAAATAAAGCCCGTAGTATCAACATAAGCGACACCTCAGCAAGATAAAGAAATTCCTAGCCTCGACATTAGCCACAACTCACAGCAAGATATAAAAAGTCCCTTGCCTCGACATAGGCCACACCTCACTGCAGGATAAAGAAATACCCTAGACTTCACATAACCCACAACTCACATCAAGATAAAGAAAGCCCCTAGTCTCGACATAAGCCACACCTCACAGCAAGGTATAAAAGTCCTTAGTTCCGAAATAAAGCAAGATAAAGAAAGCCCCTAGCCTCGACATAAGGTACACCTCACAGCAAAATAAAGAAAGTTCCTAAACTCCGCTTTTCGAGGTAACAAACAAAAAGGTTACAGATACTCTCATCAAGCTTTTAAATGTAAAACAGGGTAATAATAAAAGAACTATTACAAAATGGAATGTTTTATTAATTATTTTTTTTATCAATTCATGCAATATAGCATAACATTTAAAATCAAAATATAAGCATGCAATTTGATTGCATAATAACAATAGTGAATAAAAACACATATACGTATTATCATAATTAAATACTGCAACACCATTTAATACCATTATTTCTGAAAGAAACTTTCATATATTCTACCTTACAGGTCAAAAAGAAAATACATCTGATGTACTTGAATCTGCACTGAGATAATATGTCAAACAACTTTTATTCTATTACTGGTACTTCTGCATGACATCATAGCAAAATTCAGATAACTTTTAATTTTGCTAACACTGATATTTTGCCTTTTGGAGAAAGTCATATCATAGTGATATTCTAGTATATGACACTTTGGTTCCAGCATCTTAGACAAGTCTGATAGTCTATGTAGAATCCAGTATTCAAGATATTCTTATTTTGGCCAGCTTTAAGTAATGAATGCTTTGGTATGTTTTTTCATTTTTCTTAACTAAATTCATATCAAGAATAAAATTACTTAAGAGTTAATGTATGATTACATCATTATATTAAAAGAAAGGTGTAAAGTAGGGGGACACGAAATTGGCAGTTGAATAGGTTACAAATAATGTAAATATGTACAAACACTGCTACTGGCAGGCTATCCAATCTCACTAATGTTGCTGTCAAACTTAGTTGGTTGACACCTTTGTTTAAAATTTTAGGTTTTTTTTTTGAATGAATACCATTTACACTCATGAATTTTCAGATATAATTTTTTCGAAAACCAACATGCTGAATTTGGGTACAAGGCAAAAATGGTAACAGAACCAGTATGAAACTTAAAAACTAGACTTCTGGTTTAGATCTTCTACAATCAGTTTAATGGGAGGTAAATTGCAATGTTTCACAACAAACCTTAAATAATGTAAAGTTATTGACAGACAGATTAAACTTTTAGAAATCTGTTGTTTAAATACATGATGTAAACACTATCATATAATACAGCAGGATCGATCAGGGGGAAAGCCATAAAAACAACAGTATATCCTGACCAGAAAGGTGGTCTCTCAGGACATGTTCCGCTATATAGAGAAATGGTGCTATTAGGAAATGTTTGAAAAACATTCATTTCTGTCTTGATACAAGGTTATTTCTGTATTTTACCTTTGGAAGTGGGAGAAACTTTGACTTCACAGAACCATCCTTTTTATATCTTTTTACACTTGAGAACACAATTATACATTTATTGCACTTAGTTATAAACATATCACAGCATACATAATCTCTAACCAAATACAGAATAGAAAAAGGCTAACAACAGATCATTTAAATAATTTGCATACTGTATATTCCAAATAGAATGTTGTTTTTTTGAATATTGCAGAAGTTGTGACAGGTAACGATTCCTTATAATAATAACTCATTTTTTAAGTTTTTTTAAGTGTTTAATCTACAAGTAAACAAACCACAATAATAAATTTTATCTTCTGTAATCTACAATTCACAAAAATAAGTGAATGCATTTACATTTGAATTAGCAGAATCATGGATAAGTAGCTTCATGCCTAAAAATATGTTTGAAATTTTATCTTTTTACAATGGCAAAATTTGCAAATCAAATAAGCAGAACAAAAAAATCAGTCAAAGTTTATATTAAGTCATGATTTTCTTACTGTATTTCCAGTATACTGATTTTTTATCGGTCTCCTCAAATTTCCTACAATAGTATATGGTAATTTTCAATATAAGATACCAAAAATATATACCTTGAAAAATTATTACAACATAAATTAATCTTAAACCTCTAATCATGGGCAAATAGGGGACTCCTGTTTGTATACGATTTTTAAAAAATGTGAAATAAATCATTTGGCTGTGACAATGAAGTTCTGTTGAAGTATATTTTATTCTTTATTTTATATACAATAGTTATATGAATCTATAAATGATGTGAAAAATTATATCTTCTAGAGACTATATTAAAAA
Source organism: Geukensia demissa (assembly GCA_034783895.1). Taxonomy (NCBI): domain Eukaryota; kingdom Metazoa; phylum Mollusca; class Bivalvia; order Mytilida; family Mytilidae; genus Geukensia; species Geukensia demissa. Next base: position 7,614 of record JARWCS010363675.1, on the reverse strand, counting down.
ATGTGATAAACAAAATTTACAAATGGCAATGTCAATGATAAATTATCCTCATCATTTTCCACCTTAATGATGAATAAAATAGCAAAAACAAAATATGCACCAATCAACAATTTACCACTTAACAACAGTTCAAAATAGAATTGTAATAAAATTCCATTTTATATTGTAGTTTTTAACAAGATCTTTATATTAATGTAAATACTCACTGATTATACATGAAGTAATTATATTACATACTTAAATTGGATTATAATGCACCAAGGAACACTTAAAAACAGAACACAAATGAATTTTAATAAATTTTTAATTGTGACCTTTAACAAGATCTCTAAATCAATAAAGATACTGATTGATTATACATGTAGTAATTATATCCCGTATTTTAAATGTGTCATACTGAACTGGTAATGTTTGTGAGGTAAACAAATAAACTAATTATATGGAAAGGTTTTTAAAATGGAATATTTCTTTATACGACCCCCTTCCCCCAGCAAGCTTTGCAGTGTAAGGGAATCCCCTTGCCTGATGAAATTTTGATGTGCATAAATAAAGATAATTGCAAGGGGAGTTAATTCAACTTAATTGTTCAACGTCCTTGGAACCTTCATGTATAATTCCTAAACCAGTGAATGTATAAACTAATGTGGCAGTTAACAATAGTTGAGAAAGGAAACTTAATATTACAGGAGATTCAAAAATGGTTCTCAGATAAGTTAATCAGATCTCTTTTTTTGTAATTATTATTTGACATGAAAGAAAGCAAATCTCTGGGGCAGTTTTAATGATTAAAGATCACTTTAAAAAAATCTTCAAGTAAGATTTAACTTCAATAAGAAAACAATTAATAAAATGTGAGATTTTTAATGTACCAGATCTTTCTATAAGCAACATGTATTTAGTTTCATATACTGTAAGAAAATTAGAAGCAAAGGTAACTTTGATTCTTTCACAAATATAAATTAGAACATTATATTTTATACCAAAAGAAATGGTTATATTTAGAAATTACTACATGTATTCTGCTTTGTTGATACAACATGTACTAAATGCCTAGAACTATTTGTTAGAGATCTAAAAATGTTTTCTTTCTATCTCTTAAATCCCCATAGGGAACAACTTCCTTTATTTACATTTCTGCATCCATCCATTGGCCAGGTAACCATTGATTATCAACAACTCAGAGAAGTTCGAAAATCTGAGCAAAATGGCAGTACATGAGCAGCGAACATTCTTAAATTTCTTATCCAGAGTTTTGTCCAAAATTTTCCCCAGGAGCTAATTCAGGATAAGACAGCATATCATTTGCTGAAATACTTGTCAATCAGACTGGACAAAAAAATTGTCAAACATGAATGTCACACATTTTCATAATATCCCCTGGAATATTTTTCTTGGATTAGAGTTTTGGGATATAGAATATAACAATGTAATTCTATCAAACTTAAAACATAGCTGTTCATACTGTTTCAAGAAAAGTTTTTAAAAGAATTTTTTACAGAGTTTCTATTTAGTATAGGTGGTCATTTGGGTTGGTAAACAGGGATGCTGGATATTATTTTGTAGGAGGGCCATGCAAAGCCATAATGGCTGCTGCTAACGGATGCACAGTGATACAATAGCTTACATTACCATTTGTGTCAAGTGAGCTAATGATTTATATGCATTTATGCATAAGGCATGTAAGGGGTTACATGAACTTTACAAGTACAATCTTCCCCCAAGTACACCTTACATTATGTGAACCAAGACTCACATAACATACTCAAAGGTGCGAGACATATCAGTTTTGTTTTTCAACAGATGTTTGAAGAAACATTAAAATTTTTCAATAATTGCCTTAAATGCTGAAAAAGTTCCTGTAGCAAAACCTAGTAAACCAAATAACATAATTAAAATATCTTTCACTACTATCCACCATTTCAGTTGACCTTCTTCCACCCATAAGGTCAAAAGTTCAATTAAAGGTGGCAGCATAAGTGCTAAGGCACAACTTGCAAAAGCCCCTGTCAGTGATATCAGGAGGTCTAAATGCGGTACCACTAAGGCTATCCCAACTGAAAATAAAATTAAAATACATTAAACCATTCCTTATGAATGAGAAGTCATTGTATTTTATTATTAATGTAAAGTTACAGTAACTAGATTCTTTTCAAAATCAAAATTTTCATTGAAAGTGAAATTGAAAAAATATAAAAATAGGAGATGTGGCATGATTGTCCATGAGACAGCCACCCACCAAATGACAGTAGAATTTAAACTTCTACAGGTCCCATTATGGCCTTCAACAATGTACCAGAGTCCATACCATAACGGAAGCTGTAAAAGACAATGGCAATGCTTTCATATTTCTTCTGACACTACTAATGCCATCAACTTATAATTATCTATTGACTAGTTACCTGAACAACACACAGAAGGAAACAATAACCTGTTCACATGTCATAGATATTGCAATATTAAGTTTTCAGATTGCAAGGTTAAGTCCTACATATCTGCGGGTTCTTATATTTATGATTATACATTATTTATAAGTAATTTCAAGGGAAAATTATATACATTTCACAATTATGAATTTTCATGAAAAAATCACTGTAAAAATGAGAGACATATTTGTTAGCACCTTGCACTGGAGGTCAAATAAAAATTCAAAGTACCAATAAACATGAAGCATCTAAGCAGTAAACCTGAAAATGTTTTATGCAGTATGACACATTATTATCAAGTTTTAGAACAAATATCAAGCCATTCCTCCATATACAAACCAAGAAAAATTTAATGAAAACAAATATTGACAAACAGATGGACAGACAGAGAAAGCAGAATTTTGGAGCCTTAATTTAAAAAACATAAATGTTACTAGATAATCAAATGATTTATTTTTAAGAGCTTTCCTTTAAACACATTTTTTGCACACACACAAGTTCTTTTTAATTGCATTTCAGTGAAAAATGATAATAAGCATGTGAGGCAAGACGTGGCATGGGTGGCTGGAAACTGTTATAATGACAGGCAGTTGAGTTGTTTTGACATTTTGGGTTCTTAAGACTTACCTGATAAAATGCTTTTATTACTATAGCAAAATATTTAAACACATTACTACAAAACTGAACTTTTTAAAACATATTAATTTGTAAACAAAATAATTTCTTAAAACACTGATTCAATAAACACAAGCATCTGCTTTCTGATTAATATTCCCATTAACATAAACTAATAAACTTTGAAATTGGTACATGCTTTAATGAATATTGTGTATTATCTTAAGGACAGCTGCTTGTCTTTGTATTTGCCACAACTGCTAGAATTTTTGGACTCATTTGGTTTTAAAACCTTAAAATAATATACTAACAGACCCCTACTGTTTTCATAATTTCATCAAATGTATACATAAAAATAAAAAAATGTGTTCATGGGTCATGCTCTAGCAAACAGGAAGTAGACATATGACAAACCTGAACAGTTGAGACACAGTCCAACTCACCAAGACATTGCTTCAGACTAAATATCAAATCAATCCAACATATGAAAGTAAAAAACTCTTTGACGAAAATCTTACAGCACCAAATTTCAATGTCTTGGCAAACAGGAAGTCGATATACAACAGCCCTGAACAGTGGAATCACCGTAAAAATCACACTGATAATGTTGCAGACCAAAATGTCAAATCAATAAGACATACACAAGCAGAGAAATATTTGAAGAAAATTGACGTCTGGAGGGACATACGTACGGACTAGGGAAAAACTTAATACCCCTGATGCCTAATGTCATGTAATTTGATAGACAGAACTTCCTAACACAAAACCTAAGAAAAACCAAGAGACTATTTCCTGCCAAATTTTAATTTCCCATATTTCAAAAACAAAAACTGACCTTTTAAAATTTTCGATCAATTTGTTCCCATATAAAAGTAATTGTATTTTTGAACTATCAAGTCTTCACAGAATATAGGTCTATCTTGCATTTTCCATATAAACTAATAAGGGGAAAAACATCCATTTAAAAGAAAAAAAGTCTTGTCCTTTGTTCCAAAAACATGGTATTTAATAAAAATCTATCATAACCATCTGAAATCCATTTTATATTATAACACTGTAGTTCCAGATGAGATTTTTAATGAACTTTCCATAGGGTTCTAAAGTTAAACTAAGTTGGCTGAGGCAGCCATCTTGAATGGCAGGTGGACTTATTGCATTCAATTCTGAAATGACCTACCAAGTGAAAATTTTGCTCCAATTGAGCATGTAGTTTCAGACAAGAAGACTTTTTCCAATTTCCAATTGTTAATTTTTCCTTCCTTGACAGGAACATTCTTTGCTTTTTCATATAGTGTGTATATTTCTCAGCCTGTTCCCTATGCCCATGTTTGTAGTGAGGTTTCAGATTTTTATGAACACAATCTCTGTATAACTAACAAATTATTAAGTCAAGGATTTCGTTACCAAAAATCGATTAAAACAGTAACTAAATTCTTTCATAAATATAAAGATTTAAAATCAAAATATGGATATGCTTGCAATCATCTCATGAAAAAGGGGAAAATTTAAACTAAATCCACATGGTCTTAAAATTCATCTTAAAAACATCCATTAAGATATCGTCACAGTCGGTTTCCTGATCGGTTGCTTTTGAGTTTCGAACTAGCAGATAGCAACTGCAAGTAGTCAAGTGTTAAATCCATTTCAACAAACTTTTATTGTGTGTTTTCACTGTGACACACCACTGTCACAGGTAAAGGGGAGGGTAAGCACTCACAAACTGGTTTAACCCCACCACACATTAATGTGCCTGTCCCAAGCCAGGAACCTGTAGTCCAGTGGTTGACTTTGTTTAAATACTTATTTATTGTTATTTTTTCACCATATTTTTCAATAGATTAGGTTGATTGTCATGTTTTATGAATAGTTTTACATTTTGCATTTTGGGGCCTTTTACAGCTTCCATTCTGGCATCGACTAGGTTCATTTTTGATGGCGATAATGGGCAGTGATCATTCAGACAATGTATGGATCCAAATGAGTAAATAATTTAAGAAAAGAAGATTTATTAATGAATTTCCTATAAGGCACTATGTTAACTTATTTTGACTACAGATGCCATCTTGGTTGTCAGATACAATTCTTTAAAGAATCCAGCTAATGACCACTCCACCAAAGTTTGGTTGAAACTAACCAATAGTTCCACATAAGATGATTTTGCATAGGGATTTATGTTAAACTAAGTTCAGCTGAGGTAACCATTTTAATTGGCTAGTGGTGTTGGAATAGATTTCCGAAGAGGACCCACCTAAGGACCATTTCTCTAAAGTTCGGTTACAATTAACAAGGAGTTCCAGATGAAAAGATCTATTTTAATGAATTTCTTGTAGGGTCTTATGCTGAACTAAGTTGTCTGTGGCAGCCATCATAGTTTGTGGGTGTGGTCATCAGATATCATTCTGAAAGGGATCCACCTATTGACCATTCCATCAAAGTTTGATTCCTATTAAGCAAGGAGTTTAAGATGAGAAGATTTTCTTATGAATTTCCTTTTAGGTCTTATTTTAAACTTAGTTCGACTTTAGTGGTCATCGGTGTCATCAGATATCATTCATAAAGAAGATCACCAAAGTTTGGTTTAAATTGACTTGAATTTTGAAGGAGATTTTTTTTATACACCACCCCCTTTTTTATTTTTAGTACATGTAATGGCAGCCATGTTGATTGACCAATTGCAACCCCATAAAAAAATGAAAATGGGATCATATAACTATCATTCAACCAAAGTTTGTTTCAGACTTGCCCAATGGTTTCAAAAAGGAGAAGATAAATTGCAAATTGTGGATGGACATACAACAGACGCAAAGTGATTGTAAAAGCAATCATGGCCCTGTATGCCAAGTGAGATAAAAAGAGCTATTTTGACAAGGTGGTTGCAGAAACAAATCTGAACCTTTGTATTTTACAATGGATCATTATGTTAACACTTGAAAGTGACTTGTAACTGTAGCAGTATCACAATACTTACATGAAATTAATACTAATAATACTCTGTATAGATACTCCATATAATTCTGAAACTTTTCGGAGGTGATTTTACTGGAGATCCAGGGCCAGGTTATTTTGATAGGTACATAAAACTGTAGTCCATAGGTTATAAATATAGACAGGGCAAACATCAAATTCACTGATATATATAACCTACAATATAATTAACATTTAGTAAAGTATGGCAAATCTTTCTAAACTTTATCATATATCTGAAGTCAAACACTGAGTTTGAGAATTACAAGATACTGATTTTAGTCGAACCTGCATCAAGTATCCATGGGAAACTCTATCCCATATCTATCACATGGCTACCTTTATGCTTTATTGAGTCGAACCTGCGTCTAGTATCTGTAGGAAACTGTATCCCATATCTATCACATGGCTACCCTTTGGCTTTATTCAGTTGAAACTGCATCAAGTATCCGTGGGAAACTGTATCCCATACCCATGACGACCCTTATGCATTATTACATGCTCATTCTTTACAGAATACTCTTTATCATTATGATCACATATAGTTTACCATGTCAAGCATAATACATGTATTACAATCTTTTTTAACTTGAACACCTAAGAAGACCAACTGAAATTGAGTCAGAGGACTGTTAGAAAAATCTAAGTTTGAACAAATGCCTTGAATGTTAAATGGACTGAAAAAAAAGGTTTGAAGTACCTATGACGTTTGAGCTATAAGAATTCCAGTGACCAAATTTTAACTGCATCAATAATCTGGACTTCTTTTGTTTACATTTGTTTCATAAGCTATGGATACCCAAATGACGTCAAATAGTTCAAAATTTAAGATTACTAAGCTTTAGACATTAATATCAAATCATTCACTTCAACAACGGTAAAGTACATAGTGATACAATTTCATGTTCACTATGGGTATATCAAAATTTCAAAGTATCAGCAAACAGATTGCTCATATGGTATTCTTTAGTATTATCTAGCTTTCTATTAAATATTAAGTAATTTTTGTGATTTAGGATGGACAGAAAAAGGTGATTTTTTTCTTCAACATTTGTAATCAAAATATTTTATGTGGAGGAACCAAAGTCTAACCTTTAAGCTTCAAAATTTTTGGATCTAGTCATGATTTAAACAAAAATTCAAAGCACACTATTATGATGTAGAAAAGACATACCAGTTTTTTGCTGGCAGATTGAGGGTAACACTACCCTCTGAACCTTCTCCAAACTTCAGGTAACCATAGAAACCAATAGCTGTGTATAGACATGTCACAGTAACCATTCCAAGATTGAGAACTCCAGAATGTCCACCAAACTCTTCAGGGTGTTTCATTTTATTTTCTATAGGCATTATCTGTAAAATTTATATAAATAACTAAATTTCAAATTAAACGGAGGTGCTTCGCATGCACATAATACGACCACAACACGTTGAAATGTGAAAGGTGGACAAAAGATCTTTTGGGTAAGTGTGGACACAATAATGTGTTGGACACAGTAAAGTTCTGGACACAGTAAAGTGCTGAACACACCATTATATGACAATATAAGTGATCATTTTGACTCGCATTATCCTCAAAACTAGTGTTATTTTTGGTTGCATTTTTCATAAG
>JARWCS010363664.1:0-10528 GCA_034783895.1 Geukensia demissa | reverse complement strand
AAAAATGTAATCGCAACAAACACTCTACAGTGGAACAAAACCGCATGGTTTTATAAGTCACGTGACACATTTTACCGCAAGAACAAGGAAGTAAATAAACATCTATTTATAAGCTACAGCTATGGATTTACGCTGTTTTTTTAGACAGATCGAATAAATTTTGTACACAACATTTATAACCAAGCAAAAGCAATGTTTTAACTCCCCAACAATCAAATCAGACAACATTTACACCATATTGTTGGCAGTTATCCTGTTTAGTCAGTTCTAGAACCTTATGGAGACCAACAATAAGCATAACCGGCTATATGAATATAGGGCTATTTGAATATTTTATTCTGACATTCATGGTATTCAATTAGGCGGAGTCTACTGTACTAGCAAACAATTTTATATGATCCAATGTTAAAAAACCAACTTTGGCTGAGACCATTTTGAATATCTGTAGTGGTTATATTGTAATTATGTTAGATTACTCTCTATATAATGATGAGCTGTCTCTACATCTCCATTAACTGTCATATATTCTACTAAAGACTTCAGAAACTTGTCGTGACCAACTGTCTCACTATCACACACAACCATCAGGTGCCGCCGAGCTCGTGTTATTGCTACATTTATTCTCCTTTTTTCAGCAAGAAATCCAACTTCACCTGTACAAAAAAATTACTTTAAGTATGTATTTGATGGATATAATGGTAGTTGCAGGGGCAGATTCAGGGGGGCGCCCCGTAAAAAATTATATCTTATGAAATAATAATTTATTAGACTTAAATTTCCTAATTTCTAGGAGCTTCAGGGGGGCTTTGCCCCCCTTACCCCTCTACCAGCGCAATGTTCTGGATCCACGCCCCCCTAACCTAAAATCCTGGATCCACGTCTGAGTTGTGTACTTCAGTGTATCTATTTACTTTAAATTAAAAAATTATTGCGTTCAATTATTATTGCAATATTGAAACTTCACTCTTAAATGCCAGATAAATTGATGTAATTTTAAGAAAACCTGTGTGCAAATATAGTAAACAGATATAAGAATGCAAGTTCTTGTTTTTGCAATTATTACTCAGTCGCATTATTGGCAATAATAAAAACATTGCATTAATTTGAATTTCTGAATTTACGGTTATTACTTTTTTTAGACATGTGAGTATTCCTACCAATTATTACTGTAAGTTTATTTTATGTATTTTTGGAGTTGTTTCCCCTGATGTTTACAATTTCTAAAATTCCACATATATGTACCCCAAAAAAGCTACATTAACTCTGAATTGGCCAAACTTAAAACTGATTTTGTTTGCTCTTCTAGAATCCAATGTGTAGGTAAATATTTTATTTCATTTTGTTACGCCTAAGACGTATTATTTTGCCATAAATTCTTACTAATTTGCAAAATAAAATAATTTTATTAAACAAAATGACAATACAATTTTTAACTAGGCTTCAATTGTTTTGGGTTGGTCAATCAAACAACATTTTATTTTAAGCTGTATGCATAACATTTAAGAAATAATTCATGGCACATTACCAATCTTTGTAATTCAGTACCTTTTGGATTACTTCTAACCAAAGATATAAGAACAGCCTCCTTCTCGCGGCCCTGAAACCCGTCCACAGACTTCACCTCTACTTTAGGATAATTAGTTGATAGCCTTAGTCTTAATAGTTCTACCTGGTAATTAAACATACTGATAAATTGTTGTAATGTTACCAATAATTACAATATTCATAATCATTTAATATTGAATTGTTGGCTCATCAGTAAAATTATCCTTAACACATAAAACATTAGACTGCATTTACACTGAGGCTAAGACAAGTGTTCTTACATAAACCGCCACAATTTTGTTTATTAAAATGCATTTAACATAACAGAAGAAAACATTTATTCAATGTTTGATAGCGTATCCTGAAACATAGAGTAATGTGTCCATGGGACATGCATGCCCCATCCCGTCAAACAGGAAGTAGACATATGACAGACCTGAAAAGGGTTATGCTTCAGACATCAAATCAATCTTACTTAAGCTGAGAAATCTTTGACAAAAATTGATGGACGTGACATACAGAGGTTAAAACCTAATGCACCCATCGCCTAAAGGCGGGGAAATAAAAAATGGACCTGACTGATCCTTCAAGTCTGACTACTTCGCTCTGAGGTTACCTCAATTCTACCTCGCAGTCTCTAAGGCAGTCATGACTCATTCCTTTGTTTTTGAAGAAGCTGGAGCCCTAACTGCAGCAGATCTTTTTCTAAAACTAGCAGGCTGCGTTACCTGTAGGTTATAAGGAGCAATAACTGCTATGTCCTGCTGTTTCAGACCATATGATACCAGTTTCTCTACATGGCTGGCCACAATATCAGCTTCTCCTGTCAAATAGAGTCATTAATTTAATAATGCATAGTACTGTTTTGTAAGTTGTAAATGGAGTCAAGATTGATTGATCGAATGGTGCTAAACGTCCAGCTGCAAATATTTCATGCATATTCAGGACAAGAGCATATTAATGATGAGTGATGATGTATGAACCCTGCTTTGTACTAGGCCGATACACTGAGCCAGATTTAAATGTGCTAGCTCATGAAAGCAACAGTCTGCAGGAAGACGTGTCACTTTACCCAGACACATTATTCTGACTCTAGTCTGACCAGTCTTTGCTCTTACTCCTAAATGCTGCATGCTTAGCGAGAAGCAGCAAATACCAATTTTAATGTCTTTGGTTTGACCCGGCCGGGCATCGAACCCACAACCTTCCACACTCCAAGAACTCATGCTAACCATTGCACCACCAAGCGAATAAATTGGGTTAACTCCAGGTAAACAGGCAAGAATATTGTCCAGAGAAGAATATCATTTGGCACAAGCTTACAAGTGCAAATGATTTTCTGTGAGGGACAATATACACCAATATTTATGCAAAAACCTTTCTATTGTATGGCAAGTGGTTCACAGTTCTAAATTGTAGCATTTTCGTCATTGATGACATCAGATTTGGTTATGTACAAGAAATGTTTTGTTGCTGTACAATCGAATTTTATAGGCTGTATTATAAATTATGCTGAGTTTTTCAAATTTTTCCTAGTCTCCATGTTGTACAACTGCAAGTAGTTTGATATTACATTTTGCACAAGCAAGCACAGTACTATGTAGTTATTTATAGCGTTTTTAACTCAATTTTATTAAGCTGCAAATATGCTTGTGTTTTGACATTTTAAAACTTGTTTAAACTTGATGACAGACAAAACCTCAACATAAATGAATGTTTATTATGAACCTTCATTCCCTTTAGATATTTCCTCCGGTAGGTCTAACTCGTACAGTTCACACCCGGCTGTGTCGACCAGTAGTAATGGTTGTGTAGTGTCTTCATTGTCCTCTAAACCAGCAATATCCCTAAATAGAAAATTCAGAAATTAATTCCATGTTTTTATTTTTGCCCATAATGCAACTGAGTGATTATGGCAAAAATAAGAACTTGCATTCTTGTATCTGTTAACAATGCAGGTTTTCTTAAAATCACATTAATTAATCTTGCAATTTGTAGTGGTTTGAAATTTGCAATAATAAATGAACACAATAATTTCTGAATTTACAGCATAGAAAAGAAAGCGTCTTGGCCTGCATAGACTTATTAAATAACCCTCAGACTGAAAATATTGAGTCTGTTTGAAATGTTATAATGGTATGAATGAATTAAGCTATTTTATAAATACAAGACTTAATGATTATGGTTATAAATAGGATGCAGTGTGGCATTTTTATGCAGATTCTTAAAATATTAAACACTTAAACATGTTAAATCAAGACCAAATTTTTTTTCAGCAATATCATGTTAAAAAAATATCCCTTTGTCATGATTAAAATCATATGAAGCTGCAAAAGAATTGATATAAAGATATGGTGCAAATGTTACCAAAATTATTTGTTTATAGAGAAGACACACCTCATGTAAGTATTGCCGAAAAAATTGAAAATTTACAATTTGTGAAATATTTAATGTCATGTACAAATATCTCATAAAAATTGATAATGGTTGCTTTAACAGGATTTTTCTGTTTGATTAAAACTCTGTAAGAAAAGTTTCTGGGATTTCAACTGTTATCATGGATTGATTTAATATGATTACTGCAATGATGGGGTTGTCAGTGTTTGAATTTCTTTGATTTTGTTTTAAGGTCATCCCCAATTTTCTTGTGTTAATTTAATTACTAACATTTCCATATTAATCATTGAAGATTGACCATGTTTTAAATTGCTTTTACCTTAATAAATGTTTAGCCACAGATTCATGTGCCACCAGTTTACCCTCATAAAGCTGATCTGAAGACCACTGCATGATGATCTCATTCATTCTGTACTGTGTTGTCAACATACGCATCACCTGGTTACCATAGAGACCAAGTACTCGCTCCATTAAAGTTGTCTCCAAACCAGTCTTTGCAGCTCTTTAAAATAAAACAATTAATATCAAATACTTTATTGTCATAAAAACTAATATAGTTTGTGACAAAATACAAAACATCAATTTATCTGTGTTTGTAAAACTATTAAAATCTGGATAATCATGGATTATATTAATTAGATATTCATCTCTCAACTTTGTATTTATATTACAATTCAGTAGGAAATGATATTCATCTCCTAAAATTTCACATACAGGACATAATCTTTCATTTCTAGGGATATTGTAATGTCTTCCTTTTTCTATTTCCAGGTTATGGTCACTTATTCTAAGCTTGTTATATATTTTCTAAATATAAAATTTGGAGTATTTTTATTAATATCAACATTAAAAAATTTTAATCAACTGTACCAGACATCATTTTAAATGTAGGGTTTTTGGGGTGAATATAGGTTGAACTTGAATAAGATTCATACTATTTTCTTATCCTTACTTGATTGATGGAATTTGTCTATTGATAACGACTGGAATTACAAATACAATATAAAGTTTAGTGCAGCTGAGGACAGATGTGCATTACAATAAATACAACAGGAGATACAGTTGTGAAAAAGTGGTTTGTGTTCGTTGATTTGTTTCAAGCGTTAACAGATACATTAAGCATTCACCATTGAAAGATTCTATTCAACAATGTTATATACATGCATCATTAAAGTACAATGTCACAATGTAGAGGGCAAGCCATGAAAGACGACTTAAATGTAGGGTTATTCTCAACAACAGTCACTTAAATCAAACACAAATATAAAAATAGGAGATGTGGCATGATTGTCAATGAGACAGCCATCCACCAAATGACAGTCAAATTTAAACTTCTACAAGTCCCATTACAGCCTTCAACAATGAACCAAAGTCCACACCATAATGGAAGCTGTAAAAGGCCCCAGAAATACTTTCATAATATAATTTCATAAAACATGACAATCGACCTAATCTATTGAAAAATAGTGAACAAATAACAATAAATGACTAATTAAACAAAGACTGGACTACAGGTTCCTGGCTTGGGACAGGCACATAAGCATGTGGTGGGGTTAAACCGGTTGGTGAGCGCTCAACCCACCGGCTAACCTGTGACAGTTGTGTGACAAAACAGCAATATAAACACACTATTGAAGATTGACCACCATAAATCTTTTTTACCTTAATAAATGTTTAGTCACAGTCATTTTACAATGAGAAATCTTTTGAAGAACTGAATAGAATAAACTTTTTTAGATAAGATCTTTTAATTGTATTATGAGTTTTATAAGTGGAGAGATTAGTCTCAATTTAATAAGTCAACGTATTAACAATGTTATTACCAAGATATCTTAATATCAGAAAGGCAGTGTCTTCATATCAGAGAGAGGGAGTGGGCAAAATTTTTAACACCAATACATACTCATTACTGAGAATCGTTGGAGGAAGCTGAAGATGATCGCCTGCCAGTATACATCTAGGAACTCTCAGTAATGGGATCCAGCAGGCTGCTTCTATTGACTGTCAATGAAAAACAAATGTGAACCTTTTGAAAAGTTTAATCCACTTTGTTTACTGTAAATTCAGAAATGTGATGTTTTAATTCTCGCGATTTATGCCACTGACTGATAATTGTAAAGATAAGAAATCACATTCTGATATCTGTTTACTATATTTGTAAACAGGTTTTCTGTAAATGGCATCAATTAATGTCACATTTTAGGGTGAAGTTCCAAAATTGCAATACATGTAATAAATAAATGTAATTATTTCTTAATTTACAGTAATCATTTGAAATGTTTGTCATGTTTAAAGTGAAGGACTGCAATTTTTGGTTTTGAATTGAAACATTTTCCCACAAAAATGACATCACCGAACAATTGAATGTGACTTCAAAATAATTGTGTTGTCAACATTCATACACCTGGAAGCTGTTTCGATGCAAACATCGATAGCAGGAACGCAATTACAGTGAAAAGGTCTATTAAATAACAAAGTGTAAGTGTTAAATTACAGGCCAATTACCCCAAATATATTGTACAGTGAAACCTGTCTACACCCAACCCCTTTCAGACTTGAAGAAATGTTTGTTTTAGACAGGTGTTAGGTTTAGGCAGGTTGAAAACAAATGAAAACTTGTATAAAGGGACTGGTTTAGACAGGTTTTCAGTTTTCTCTGTGTTTGGTTTAGACAGGTTTCACTGTACATGTTTTTATTTTCAAGGATATTGATAGTTACAGAGTGATGTCCATGTAGATTTTGACATTTTGTGAAAAAAAACTGTGACCACAGACATGTCAGGTGCCAAAAATTAAATACAGCAAATATTACCCAAAAGTTTTTGTCAGCAGATATGATTTTTTGAAATTTGTAAGTTAACAAAAACCGGAATCAGATTTCTAATGGATTAAGCCACCTGGTGACTCCTGCGTAGTGTCACCACTGCATTGTAAGGTTTTTGTTTCGCTGGTTTAGGAAAATCAATGCACTAGGAACAATTATAAAACATGTGTCAACTGATATATTTTCCCAGAAAATCTGATGTCACAAAGCAGAAAGACCTGATACTGAAGTACCAACATCAAACAGGAGTCATCCGTGAGCGTAATCCATTTAAAAATTCGTACTGTTCCTGGGAACCTGGTGTCTTGCCTGCTCTAAGTATTGCCAGTATATGAAGTATTCTATATCAATGAATTTTCAATTAATGAATCCTACATTAAAGTAAAATTCACAAATATCCATAAAGATTTGACAAAGCTTTTGAAATTCAAAATTTTTATCCTGAGGGTTAATCAAAATTTTGAAAAAAAGCAGAAGTCCAATTATCGGTCAGAATATGTAAACTTGGGGAAAAAATTTTCAATTTTATTCTGAAGAATATATTTTCAATGTAGAGAAGCACTTGTGCCACTTTCCATAATATCTAATAGGATTTGACAAAGCTTTACCAATTTGAAAAAAACTTTAACTTGAATCAATGAAAAAAAAAGTCCACTTTTCCATCAAAATGTGGAAAATAAATAATATTTTTTTCCAATTTTCAATCTGGATGATAAAAATTAAACATAAATCAGTCAAAATACGTAAAACTGAGAAATAAAAATTTCAAAATTTTATCCTGGAGGATATGTTTTCAACATTGAGAAACATTTGAACCGCTTTTGGCAACATCCAATAGATTTGAAGTCCAATTATCTGCAAAAATGCGGGGTTTCAAAATTTAACTCTGGATGATATCAATATGTCCTAGAGAAGCTTTTCAGCAAGTTTCATCATTATCTATAAAGATTTGACTAAGATATCAAACTTCAAAAAAAAAATTTACCTCAAAGTTAACCAAAAATCAAGCAAAAAAGTCCAGTTATTTGTCAAAATATGGGGAAAAAATTAATTCTTCGAAATTTTAATACGGATGAAATATTTCAACATAAAGAAGCTGCTGAGCAAATTTTACTAACATCCATACAGATTTGACTAAACTATGCAGGTTTGAAAAAGTGTGGACGCCACCGATGACAGAATTTGGACTGCTATGTCTCGCCTAATAGCAACTTTCGTTGCAGGCGAGACAAACAGGAAAAAAATCATGTCTGTATTAGGCAGGTTTTACTGCTTTATACCTGAGAACACTCATCAATGACCCCAAGGTCAAAATGTTTGTCATCCAATAGTTTTAATGGACCATCAGCAGAAGCACTTGTCATGGTTGCCAGGACGACATCTGCTTTCTTTAGGATCTGTTTGATGGCCGTCTGCTCTCTCTGAACTAATTCTTTTCTCAATGATTTCATGTCTTCTCTCAATCTTTGTCTTTCTCCTTTATCTCTTACTTTCTTCATTTTAGTCTGCATGTAAAAGTTTGAAATGATAAAAATATGGAATAACAATTAATACACATGTACCAGTATGTATGTACAGATAAAGATTGAATATAAATTTTTGTTAAAAATCTAATAAGAATGTGCTGTCTTTCCCACATTTATTCCATATCCTTTATTTCTATAAAACCACAGGCTCTCAGGAGCCTGTATTGCTCACCTGACAGAGACTCCAAACTGATCCTTGGCAGGAAGGAATGTTGTACAAAATTTTGGCAGAGGACAACTGTCTCAGTAGTTTTACATAAGAAGATTCTAAATTTAACTTCCCTTACAGTCCTATTTTACACCGAGTTTGGCTGTGGCAGGCAGTGATGCAGAACATAATTTTGGAAGAACATTCAACAAACTTTTCAATAGAGTCCTATACTAAACTAAGTCTGGCTGTGGCAGCCATCTTGGTTAGTGTGTGTGGGACTGCCTGACATAATTTTCTATTAAGAACATATAAGGACCATTCCACCAAAGTTTGGTTGCAACTGGTTAAGTAGTTTGAGACAAGAAGATTTTCAAATGAATTTCTCATAAGATCTTATGTTAAACTAAGTAAGCTATGGGAGCAATCTTGGTTGGTGGACTGTAATGTCTAACACTATTTTGGTAGGAGACATTGAAAGTACCACTTTACCAAAGTTTTGTTGCAACTGACTCAGTAGTTTCAGACAAGAATATTTAAAAAAAAAACCATCCCAACAATGGATGACAGACAACAGTCAGATGACAGACAACAGTCAGATGACGGACAACAGACGACAGACACAAAGTGATGATAAAAGCTCACATGGCTTTTAGGCCAGGTGAGATAAAAAATCTTAAAAACCAAAAGCATCATATATAACTTTTGAAGTTGATGCATTAAATGCAGACAATAACAAATAAAACAACATAATATTTTGGACTCAAAAAACTACTTGCTGTTTCTAACTGCACCACATCCTTACAAAAGCTTTATGATCTATCTTGTGTCTCATAAGTCAGTGAAAGGAGATTTGCGGAATCATTTTTATACTTCTCATCATTTAACATGTTTAAGTAAATACCTTTTGATCAATACCTTATATTTCTGTAAGTCACAACTACTTTGTCCACATTATTTGAATTTGAATTTTTTCCCCACTTTGACCACTTTAAGCTAAAAAATGATTAGAGATAGACAAAATCTGTTGACTTACTACTGAAAGCTCTCAATGAGACGGATCAAATGAAAAAAATCCCATCAAAATCTGATGAAAAATTAATTTTCCCATATCCCACAAAATGACAAAAATTTACACTTCTCTGCCAATTTGACCCCTTTTATCTTGAAAACGATAAGGAAAGAGAAAATCTGTTGACATTCTACTGAAAGCTCTCAATGAGACCAATCAAATGAAAAAAATCTCATTAAAATACGATGAAAAATAAAATTTTCCCGTTCCCCACAAAATGACGCAGAATTACACTTTTCAGCCAATTTGACCTCTTTAATCTTGAAAACGGTATGAGATAGAGAAAATCTGTTGCTCAATGAGACGACTCAAATGAAAAAAATCCCATCAAAATCCAATGAAAAATAAAAATTTCCCATCACCTGCAAAATCACACTTTTAGCCCTTTTTTATTTAAAAAAATGGTAAATGCTACAAAAAATTGCTTGGAGTAACATTTGTTCTCCTTCCATCAAGGAATCCCGTTCAAATCAGATGAATAAGAAAAAAGTTCAAAATTTGAAGATCTTTTCGCAACTTTGACCCAAATTATCTCAAAAACAGTAAGAGATAGCAAAATTCTGTAGACATACAACTGAAATCATTCACTGAGAGGAATCCAATGAAAAAAATCCCATCAAAATCGGACGAAAAATAAAATTTTCCCATACCCCAGAAAATGACATTTTTGGGCCCTTTCAACCACATTTTTTATAAAAAAAAACCATAAAAAATACAAAAAAATGCTTGAGTAATTTTTCTGCATTTTTCACAAGGAATCAAATGGAAAAAAACCATCAAAATCGGATGACAAATAAAAAAGTTTCAAAAATTTGGGCAAGGCCAATTTTCACTTCCTTGTAACTCAAAAACAGTTAGAGATAGAGCATGGCAGGAGGAGTCCATTTAATAGTTTGTTTTACAAGGAGCACAATGAAAAAAGCCATCAAAATCGGATGTTATTAAAAAGCCCCTTTTGGCCCCTCATAAAAAACAGGGGGAGCTGGAACCCCCAAAATCAATCCCACACCATATCT
>JARWCS010363653.1:0-10530 GCA_034783895.1 Geukensia demissa | reverse complement strand
ACCTTATTACCGTTACCCCCCCCCCCCCCCACACACACACACTATGTCCTATTTATTTGTGTAGATATAAACAAAAGGGTCTAATAAACTCTGAAGGAACCGGAAAGGTCTAATGATTCACTTAAAACCATCCTATATAATTAAACATGTAAACTAAGCAAATATGCAGCCGGATAACACAATATAAAAGTAGTAGATGTGATATGACTGTCCATGACACAGCTTTCTACCAAATAAGGGTCGAAATTAAACTTCTAAAGGTCACATAATGGCCTTCAACAATGAATCTTTATCCAAACAATAAAGGAAGCTGTAAATGGCCACAAAATATAAAATTTGAAACTATTCCTTAAATTGTCAATTCAAAACGACATCTTGTTCGATAATTGATAACACGTTATTGACGAAACAATTCTAATACCGACATTTAAAGAAAATCAGAACAGTCTTAAGTATTCACTTGAGAGTTCTTTTTTACCTTTCTAAACTTTCGATTACCTCTCAACAGATTACTGAGGCGGTAACTGATTGGGATATAAAGTAAATTTCTCCAAGGAATTCAAAATTTCTTCAAAGGTGTAAATTTTGCGACTATACTGCAGAAGAAATCAATATTGGACAGTTTTATTGCATACGATAGTCATCCTCAACAGATAAAATATAAAGTATGGAATTTGATTACTTTGGCTCAGTATCCTACGCCAATGTTACGTATGATATTTAGAAGGCTCCCCTTAACCCTGAACACATAAATTCTAGCGCAAAAATTTGAATAATTAACCTTTTTAAACAACAATTTAAACGTTTTATTTTATAAACAGTAGTAAGTTATCAAAGTTATCAAAAAAGACAAATGCTTCAGTTGTAGAAATATAGAAATGTAATTTCTGGACAAGATAGAAATATGATGAAATGGTTTGTTTGATGTCCAAGTTTCCAACAATAAAGACAAACATCCTGCTTACTTTCCTACCATTTTCTTTTCAAAAGGTGAGTTTTAAAAACTTACTATTTCTAGGAAATATTAATTAATATAACAATTTCTTCTTTAAGGAAATGTTACTATTTTTGCACAATATGATGGTGTCAACCAAACTTCCTATGTAAAGACAAAAGGTAAATGGGGTATTTGCAAACAATTTGATGAACTATCTTCCTTACGTTCTATGTTCTATGTACTTTTAAATAAATAAATATGAATTAGTGCATGAGGTTTATTATTAATTTCATGGATTTTACAAGATTTTTTCAGTAATTATAAATATTCCCTGGCAGTTTTAATGATGATATTTTATCCCTTAATCAGCTGGTGATTATATAAAATTTCTTAAACTTTGAGGGATTATGTATAATCCTTAGATAGACCAATTAACTGTTACATATATATATGTATTCAATCCGATGTCTGAAATCAATCCCATTCAACTGCAAATTCAATGTCTAAAATCAATCCCATTCAACTGCAAATTCAATGTCTAAAATCAATCCCCTTCGACTGCAAATCTAACTCTTGAAATTAATTCCCTTCCACTTTAAATCCAATGTCTGAAATCCACCATCTTCCACTGCAAATCAGTCCTCTTCCACTGTATTCCCAATGTCTGAAATCAATCCTTTCCGATGCAAATTTTATGTTTTTTCTTAAAATATACCCATTCCACTGGAAATCCAATGCCTGCAATTCATCCCCTTTCACCAAAATCCAATGCCTGAAATCCATCCCCTTCTACTGCAAACCAAATGTCTGAATCAATCCCAGTCCACTGGAAATCCAATACCTGCAATCCACCTCCTTTCACTCCTAACCCAATGCCTAAAATCAATTCCATTTCACTGCAAATCTAATGTCTGAAATTCAATCCCTTCCACTGAAAACCCAATGTCAAATATAAACCCCTTTTCACAGCAAATTTAATATACAGTATTTTCTAAAATCAATCCCTTTCCACTGTTAATCCAATGCCTGCAATTCAACTCCATCCACTACTAATCCAGCGTCTGAAATCAATCCCCTTCCACTGCAAAACTTATATTTTAAACAAATCCGTTTCCACTGCGAACCAAATGTCTGAAATTTATCTCCTTCCACTGCAAACCCAATGACTAAAATCAACTCCTTTCAAATGCAAATAATATATTTTCTGAAATTAATCCCATTCAACTGCAAATCGAATGTCTGAAGTCAATCACCTTCCACAACAAATCCAATGTCTGAAATCAATCACCTTCCATTGGAATTCAAGTGATTGTACTGTTGCCGTGTTTTACAGGGTTCGTGTGGCTAAAATTTTAGCTTTATGTGACGTGTTTTGTGTGCAGTGATCTCTACTTTTTGCCATGGCCATGTTTGTCTTTTGACCTTAAAGATTTTTGCATGAGTATTTTTAATTAGGCGATGTCTGATATGTTGCAAATTGATAATTATGTGGAATTTCAATATTAATTGGCAAATGGTTTGTCTGTCTAGATTAACAACTGTGTAAATATAGTTTAAAGTTATCCCAATAATCCGTTTCAACAGTCATATTTCTACATTTTTATCGATTTTATAATCTGAAATTGTTTATTTCTTGTGTTTAGTTCAAAAGATTAAACGGTAAAGGTGTCTAGTGCATCAATGGTATCGAAAGAAATCAATGTTTTCGCGCAGGTAGTAGTTGGATTGTTAAAAAATAAAAATGTCCTCTCTTTGGAAAGTGTTATATTTTTTTTTGGGGGGGGGAGGGTTACATTTTGGGTGTGGATATGTGTCCATTATTGAATATTTGAAGTCAACATGTAAATGTAATTTTTTTGCACATTTCAGATGGCTGTCTCTTCATACCACATCTCCTTTTTCTATATTGTTAAATTTTTCATACATCTGCTACTGTATGTTTTTTTTAGTTAAAAGATTCTTAAAACGGATATCCTAAACAGAGTTAAGCACGTGCAAACGTAATGATTTCTCAACAACCTAATTTCAAGATCTTTAACGTCGTTTTATTTTTAGTAATAGAACTTTGAACTTTGTATTGGTCTCTGTCAAAAAAATCCACAAACATGTATTTAAAAAAACCCAATTAAATCCGATAGATTAATCAATTTGCTAGCAACAGGCTTTATATATAAAGATTAACTTCTATTGTTTAAAGGTGTTACAATAAAGGATTAAACTTTGAAATGACCCTAAAATTTCAAAATCTTCTTAACGCCGAATGCTTACGTATTCATATTTCGTTCGGAAGATATCGAATGCTTTGCTTATGAAGCAAAACTAGACTTAAATGTGTATAATTTCATTATAGCTGATTTATATATACCATTCAGGTCTCAATTGAAACGAATTTACTACAATTGGCAGTTCTCCGACTCTCCGTATGATGTAAATAAGTTCGTGGTAGTATTGAACTATGTAAGCAGTTTAAGCTTAGTCCAGTCATTTGACTTTTCACACCTTGCTACTGTTACAATGCAATCCAATGTTTATTTGGTTTCTCGAAGGCGAAATCGGATTTAGTCGGTTTTTGAGACTAGTCAAGATTATTTAAATATAGCTAAACATAACCTTCAGCTACTAAATACTTAGAAAATATTAGTCGCCACTTAACTTGAAATTCTTTGTTGCAGTAAAAAACTAAGGCATACATTATGCAAACCATTAAGCGCGCGAGTACTACATTTGTATATCGTAAAATTGCAGCGCTGTCATCAGTGCTAACTATGGCGCAGTTGACGATATTTCCTTTATAAATTGATTTTAAAAATACATTATATATTTTCTTTATAAATTGATTTAAAACAATACATATTTTTAGATAAAAGCATAAATCAGTTATTTCCCCTTCGCCATTCTCTTCTTTCGTTCTAAGAATAGACGAGCAATAATTTATCTTTTATCATGTTGATAACTAATGAAGTTACAGGCAGATACCCGACTAAAGTTTCTCATTAACTTTCTTTATGTGAACCCGAATTTCCTCAGTTAAGACAATGTAGTATTTTAATATCTTTACATAACCTTCATTGTTTTACAAAATCAATGCTAACTGACATTTTAATGTCAGAATAACTGGCATTTCACCTACACAAGATGTCAGTTCTGTAACCTAATTTACAAGTTTTCAGTGAATATATAACACCTAGTAGAAATATAGGGGTTAGATATTGACAAAAACTTGGGAATTTCTATAACATTTACATAAACATCCTGTAAAATGACATTTTAATAAGCACAACCGAATACAATTACAAAATATAGATTAAAAAGTAGCTCAGATGTCGTTCGCCATTTAGATTTTAGGAATTTACTAATGTTGCTTTAGAACGGACATTCGCAATATATTCTATATTTATTAAAACATATCTGCCAAGTTTCGGGGCCTGAGTGGCTGAGTATAAGTAGCTTATTTAAACTTACCTCTACAGATCTTTGTATTTTATCACCAATAGGATGTGAGTTCGTCCCCGACTTTGTAGTCGCACGTGATAACGTTTGTCATTAACCTGCCCAATGTCGGTGGTTCTCTATGAATACCCCAGTAAAACTGACAGCCGCGATATGACTGACATATTGTTGAAAGTGGCGCTAAACCCCAAACAAACAAACAAACAAACAAATTATCTCCTATGTTTCTTGACCGACGATAGTAAGATGGGTATTAGATATTCTCTTGTTCCATCTTCCGTTTAGTACTGAACAAACTTCAAACATTCCAAAGGAAATAGAAAGGTTCGCTAGATTGTTTTTAGGTCACATCACAAAGGAATAGCTAAAATAATTTTACAAAGGAAAGTGACTTATATTTCACATTTACTACAAACCACTCGATAATAAAATGAAAGATAGTATAGATAATTTTGGACATGCCTCCTATCGAGCATACATCTAGAAAATGAGAGAAAGGTTCAAGATAAAAGCAAACCTTTAAAAGGGAAATTATTTAATGTATACATTCTGTATGACATTCTAGCTGTAGTATAATGATACACTCCGATATGATAATCACAGTTTATTCGTCTCGCTTTTTTAACCACTGAAATGATTTATCCAAAATCTATTATGAAGCAATATTAAGTGTTCACATTTTCTTAATAAGGCAAATATAAAAAAAAATATCAAATATAAAAAATGAAACACGTTTAAGTTTATACAAAAGGATAATTCAACAACATAGATTAAAATCTTTGGGCTAAATCTAAATTTTAATCCTCAATCATAGCACCTTTGAACAAAAGAAGTTAAATCTTAATCTATAGCCTGTTGAAAGCGAATTTATTAATAAATCTGATTCGATTCGATATTGGAAAATAAGTATTATTGGAGATATTGCAAAGATCATCATTATGAAAAGTTTAAAAACTAAACTACATGTGGTCTTGTTTTTGAACGTATATTGCATGTTATTTTTATGAAGATACCTTGTTGTCCAAGGATATTTATTAAACTTTGTTTACCTTTGAAAATAAATATGCTGATAAGACAACCATAGTTGCACTGGATTTCAAAATACATTATGTTCTTACTTCTCATAACTGTATTATTATTACGCAGACGTTTTTGACGTTTACTAAACAGGCCGAAGTAAAGCCCTGTATGAAGTCAATTGGTTATCGTTCAACAAAGTATTCCATTAAATATATATTGTTGTCCTGCGGACAATTCTAATATCATTTCATTTTAATGACATTACACTGCTTGTCATAGCTATGAATATTCAGTATTCCCTTTAGAACGGGGCATCTACCTTAAAGACTTCAAAAGAAACACATCCCTGAAAATCTATATGTCATATTTATAGTCTTTGCGTATTTTAAATGTACCGGTAAAGGAGAAAACTTTCCATTGCTGCTCAGTCCACAAGTTAATTACCATTCGAAGGATGTAGTATTCTCACATTTCTATTTTGAAACGCATTTCAACTATAATATAAAGATGCAAATGTAAAAAAACCTCTTTGTCCTGGCGGCCAATTTAATTATGCCAGTAATACCCCCAAAAGATCATTTCCAAACAAGAAACCCAAATTAAGTAAATACTATTTCAGCCATGTGGCTTGATCTCCTTACACATTTTTGTTCTTATGGTTATACTTCTTTTACAGAATGGTTGCTTATAGGCTATAAATACGCAATAAGATTTAAAAATTGAGATTTTAGAAACAAGGGGACCAATTATAACACTAACTGGAGGCATCGGAATTGAATTCCTCCTATATTTTTCATTTTATGCTTTTTAAAAAATGGACCGTTTCAGAAATGTTCTGGTTGATTTTCATTGGTCAAGACGTCATTTACGAGTGTCACAATAGTTCAAATTCTTATGTGATCCATATGATTTTATTTTACGGTGATCTTTTGTAAAAAAAAAGATGCCCTTAGTCCATAGAAGTGCAATAATCTTTCAGAATTGTTACTCTGGTACATACAACCAAACAAGGGGACCAGAGGTGTAAAATTCTTACTTTTAAACAGATTATTCATTTTATAGTTTTGAGTTTACAGTTCAATTTTTTTATAGAATGGTAGTATATTTTACCAGAATATGTCATGCAAATATGCATTCAGCTTTCAGTATTTTGATTTTGGTTCAAGGGTATCAGCATAGAACAAACGAGTTCATTTCTTCAGTTAGACAATCCTATATTTCAAAAGACGCACAATTGCAACTGCGGGATACAGGGTTTATATATTGTAATTTGCCCAATCATGAAGATAAAAACTAGCGACAAATGAACATGATACAGACATAAAGCAGAATCAGAATGTTAAAATCCCCTTTAGGTGTCAAAATGGATCAAACACCATTTAAGATTTTCCAAGTGCTTAAAGCCTTTCAATTAAAATGACACATGGGAAGACGGGCACCTCGGCCTATTGTTAAGATGGTGTAATCAAAGTATATCACATACTGATGTTTAAAACATTCTGTTCCAGTTATCATAACCTTTTTATATTGACAAAAATAAATATTCAAAACAGATAATTTTACAAAGTTTATCTGATATGTATAGAGAATTATCATAACTAATATATCATCATTAAATCAAATGTCATACAGAGATTGACGGCACATGTGAATAGCAAAAAATGTATGTTGCTGAATACATAGTATATTAAAGTTGTGTCAAAATTAAATTTTCACGTTTGAAAATTTTCAACAAAATCATTGATGATGAAAAAAAAGTAGACTTCGTTTGCGTTTTCCATTTATTTTTGCTTACAATGTTCTTGTATATTTACTTTTTCTAACTGTTCATTGATAGGTTTTCTTCTTACTTTTTGACAAAATAAATTAACGGATATGTATTTCGCAACATTGAATTACAGACCAGATACCAAAAGATAGTTACTCAGCAAAAACATAAAAAAAAACATATTCAAAAACCCGTTGTGAATGATTTAAAACCCGCGGACAATCTCTTTCATTTTTTGTTTTTTTTTTTTTTTTTTTTTTTTTTTTTAGAAAACAAAATGATGTCATATTGACTAAGCTTTCCGTAATAGATGCAATTGTGCTAAGATTACAGTTGGTCTGTGTAAGTCAACCTTTTTTAGTGTTCAATAAAACTGCTTTGTAATCGTATCAACAGCCTAATGATAATGCACCAAATGTTACGGTCAGAACAATGGTTGTAAACATCAAAGCAAATCTTTTAATCTTTCATGCAAAACACGACAAATGATATTGACCAGAACGTCTCAAATCGTCTGGTGTTTATGTCTGTATGTTGTTTAATTGATTTCCAATATTCAAGAAACACAGATGTATTACAAGGAATTAAAACAACTTATTGTAGAGAATAACATTAATTTTTATTTTGTTTTATAATTACAAAATTTCTATAAGTTTTAAAATATCAGAGACTGCACTAGATCGAGAAAAGAAGAGATCTTCTTATCATGGATGGAATTGCTCTCCGGTTCGGCTTTGTGGTGACTGTGTCTTATTTTTCAATTTTCTTAGTTTTTTGGATATCTATTCTCCTATCATCCTCGCTCTTTCAATTCCCTTCATAATTAGTTTATAGGCTTTTGTCTTTGGTTGTTCTTCAATTCTTCGAGTCTTATATCACGCAGAACATTGTTCGAAACAATTGTACCAATTCTTTTGGCAGGGTTGAAAATTATGTTAAGAACGACAGGACGCAAATAACAAGTAATGCTTCGAATCGTCCGGTTCAAAGAAGTTGTCGATCTCTTTTTTTTCAACAGAGTCGTTTTACCAAATTTACTTTATTGTGCAAATTACATGAAGTAATAATTGTAAGTTTTATCATAATGTATATTTAATACATAATTTGCCAACTTTTAATTTCTTGTTTTAAATATGCATGGACAAAGTGGTACTTTCATCGATAAAAAATAACTAAGACATCATAAAAGATAGATGTACAAAATATAGTCAATATACATAGTCGTATATTAAATATTATACAGTTCCCTGGCGTGAGAAACCATAAAATAAGTGGTAATAATGACCAGGATGAGATCCCTAGCACACAATTAAGACTTACATAATTGATAAATGCTAGTTTTATCATTCATTTAACGTCGGCTTATTGATTTAAAACCTCCATAGGATTTTATGTAAAACAGTTCGGTTATGCAATTACTGTCAATTATGTTACTGTGTTGTCAGCGAAAGGATTGGTAAATTTTCCGAGAGAAACAGAGACAAGGGGACGTTTTCCTTTTGCTTGAAATCGGGTTGTATGTTGAGGAAACAAACTCTATAGAAGAGATTACATTTGTTGGCGAAGAAACCGAAACTCCATCAGCTATAGAAGGTCTTTGCAGAAATAAGCATACTTTTCATTTTAATTAACATGAAGGGGCACTTAATATTTATGCTTTGATCTAATTGCTGTTGCCACTGAAATATTATGATGTAGGACAAATTACATAGTATCTTGGAAGGTAGTTAATCTGATAATATTATCTAAACCTCTCGAGTAAATGCCCTAAAACTCACACAACAAGGAACTAATTACAATGAAACGTGGTCATAAAAACCTCACTTTCTATTTGTGATCTTTATATCATTCTTGAATATGTACATATTAGGAATCTAAAATCCAATTTCAAACTTGAACATGCTTATTACTGAAATTGTTAAGAAAATTGTCACAGCATTGAAGAGGAAAACTTGAGAAGTCTATGTCACAGCAGAAATTAGATTTACATTTCTTGAATGGATTTAAAGATGCGACTTATTTTGTTTCCCTTAAAAGACCTTGTCTTTGTCAGTATGAGATATCGTTTTCAAAGAGATGAGGCATCTCTGTTTATGTAAAATGTATGTAACTGGTTTATTCCTTTCGGCTTGATAAATTGTTCTTTATACCTTTTGTTAAATCGATTTAAAACCATTTTGAAAGTATAATGATCTAAGGCTCTAGTTTAGTGGGGGGAGCTAAAACTATAATTATATTTATTATACCTTTTGATGTCATCATCTAAGAACATCTGCTGTCAGATTCTTACATTTGTGAATAAAAAGGTAAATTCATCCAAAGAAGAAAAAATAAAACAGAAAGACCGAATAACCTCTGAACTAAAGTGACAATCATCCTGACGGATCCTGCCATTGAAGAGGGCTTGCCAGGTCTCACCTTTTGGAAGTAATACACGTATTTTTGTCATACTTTTGGGATAAATCATTTCATTTTTATTTTTATTTTTCTTTGGAACTTCATCCGTTAAGTATAATCTCGCGCATTTCGTGTTCTTATTCTGTATTTGATAATTATGCATCCTTTGACTGACTTCTATAAACTATCTCCTGATGGGGTATACCAAGTTTGCAATATATATGTTGAAGCGAAAGAAAACCTAAGGGCCAGATAAAAGGGGCAAGTCGACAGACACGGCAATTTCGAGAACACGAACAAGTCGAAACATGACATACATGTATATATATATAAATCTAAAAACACAAAACTATGAAATATACTGACCCCACTAAAAACAGGGATGTAATATAATTAATTTAGTGAGTTCTTTTAATCTACACTACTTTATATATTTTCGAATTCTTCCTAACCGTATCGCCCTGGCGAAATTTATATGAAAGTTTGCTAGCAATTTAAAAGCCATTTTAACACTACTGTTGAAAACCCAGCTGTCAAATGGTTGAACACTTGCTAGCTATCATTGAATCTTCGCTATCAATCGTTGAACGTTCGAATGCGAGCGTTGACCACACGTTATAATAATTTTGCTAACGCCAACCTAAGCTGTCAATATCCAAAAACTTTAAACGTTGGCTGGCGAGGGTTCAAATTAGGCTGACGAACGTTCAAAAGAAGCTAACTCTGTTCAAATCGTCGGCTGTCAAAAGGGCTGCCGTGTGTTCAAAGGGGGCTGGCAAATTAAACTCTAGCTAATTATCGTTACTATCTAACTAAAAGCTTCGCATATAACTTTCGTCAGACCGCTAGTGTATTTGATAAAGAATAAAACTGCAAACCAAATCGAGGGGTCACAAGTAAAAGGGGCTATCTGCATTTTTTGAAAATTTCAGAAAATTGGAAATTTACTTTATGAGAC